>JABUQX010030010.1:0-80489 GCA_015478945.1 Trachelipus rathkii
AATGTAATTGATTAATCGCAATCTACACGATTCGCGGAGCGATCACAAACACAAAGGATGCCCTCATCACTGTTTACTTTCCCGCTCTTTTAAAAAGACATCTGCCCATCAACGGTAACACTAAATTACTACACAGGTTCATCACCAGCTATCGCACGTATCTTATTTAAATCTACAGCTATATTACACAAATGAATATAATCAGTCCAAATATATCCAGTAATAGCACCTCATATCATATTAAAACACTTTCTACGCTCTCTATCGAGATATGTGAATATCACGTGTAAAGCATTTGACGTAAAACCATATTACTCGCGATATACATTATTTTTAATTGTAGAATTTTCAGGAAACCAGGGTGAGTTTCGTCTTTCAGTGTATACATAATTATAGAATACAACTAAAATTATAGGCTTTAGATTTCGAATCGAATATGTTCGTGCGTTCACACACCTTCCGCCGACTAATCGCTTAGAAAAATTATATTAATGAGAGTCCATCATCAAACTTTATGAGTACAGCGCGAACATGTATATTCCTATCATGTTATTAACTGTGTAATAATCGAGACTTTTCATAGTACTATAAAAATAACTAAGAGCGTGTGTGTACAAAACTATAACCAGTGTTAGAATATTATCCTGTAACAAATTGAGTTAGCCCCTTTATGGGGTAGGACCTAAATGTAGGTTAATTTTTTGGGAAGCATACACCAATTTTTTTTATTCTACCGTTCAAAAAGGACATACAATACAAAGTAAGAGTATACGAGTTGAAAGTAGCCAAGCACCATAACACCGAGCCCGCCCGAGAGTAACATCTCTACATTCTATTGATACCATTGAAAAAAATTTAAGTAAACTTTTACTGTTATGCTTTTCTAAATAATTTGAGACTTTAACTTGCTATTACTTACCGATACTTTATAGAGTATTCAAAAATCCGGATAAATAAAAGCATAAATATAAATAAAAAAAACAAAAAATTTAAGTTCTTTCTCGCTAATACAATACTTAGATATAAACCAAGTCGTTACACATATAACTTCTAATTTCATATTACTTTATTTTATTTTAAAATTACTACAATTAATTTTTTACAACTACTATATCTAATACTATTATTTTATACTTACCTCTAAAAGATATTTATCGTAGAAATTTGAATTTAAGGGAGACTAAACGATAGGTGAAAATAATAATATACGTATGTATATAAACTTAAATAATAAATATATTAATCATAAAGTTTTATTTTAAATAATTTAGGAGTTTTATATCTTTATTATTATTTTATTTATCATTATATGTACATGGACAATCCATCACGAGAAAACACACCAACCCGCACTCCTTACACTCGTTACAGATACGAAACTAACCTCTCTCTGTAAAATGTGTTTTGAATATAATAATAATAATACTATCATTATAGGTCCTAAATTTAGGCATAATCCTTTTTGTAACTACCGTAGGCGAATTTTATAAGCCTAATTCTCACCAGTTACAAAATTAAATATTTCAAATACTTGGAACCATATATTTATTATTTTTGATAAAAATTGATTGGTGCGAATTAAATACGTATATAATATGTAGATATATATACTACTAATATTTTATATATATGAGCCTTAATAATTTAAATAGGATAAGTACTATTTTGTATAAGACGGGCTTAAATTATAAATACCTTAATATTACTCAGTATAGGTCAATAAAGGTATAATTATCTCACTAGTATAGATAACTAAAGAATGCATTGCTCCTATTATTATTATTTATTATAATAAATATAATTTCAAACTGAATATCAATATGTCACTGAGATATCGGAAAGATCCTTTAATGACAGTAGTATAAGAAGGAAATGTATTTTATCCTCACTTATACTTTGATGAATTGGTAGTAATATATAGGAAATATTTACACTTATTAATACTATCATATATAAATGACCTTTGATGTTGATTTGGTCGAGAATTTATATTAATATCGTCTTTTGACAAATTAACTGAGTTGTTCTTTTATAAAACACTTGGTATTAGTAAGCACAGCCGTGTGGTTATGTTTTAATTATATAGAATATCTATTTTTAGAATAACTCTAGCACAAACTTCATTCTGTACACACACTGTCATAAGTCATTTTAGGGCCTCTGTTACGAGCCCGAGAAAGACCGGGGCAATTTCCTGGACCCGGTTGTGCGGGATATGCACATCATAAAGCGTGGATGATGATTAGCTCGTCAAACGGAGAAATGGTGTCTTTATTTATATACATAATTATAAAAGAATGGGTATAATACGATTTAGATTATTAATATCAATAATAATATTAAAAGGCGTTAAAGAAATTTGAAGATGCATCAGATTAAATTCTCGACCTGAGAATAGATAATATGGCTGATTTATCACGTATTAAATGTTAAACATTTCACACCTGGAGGCTCTAACCTACCCTTGCTGCAAAAGGCACTAGCTATATGTAGTTCTCGGCGAAAATTCAAAACGGGAAAACTGTCAGCACTTCGACGAACACAGCAACACAACGGCACCCAATCATCAAAGACACACCCTTCCGCCGCGCCACGCGCGCGAGAAGCGCGCGCAACCTCTACTAACACCGCGCCGTTCGACCACGAAGTGGGTGCGCCATCGCTTCTTATTAAAAGCCGGGGTACAGCACCTGTAAAAAGGGTCAAATGGCAGCCAGAGAGTTTAACACCCGCGCGCGAGGGATAAAAAATTATTACTATACTTCCTTCAACGGAATATCATTCAGGAAAATCAATATTGATATCATAAACATTAGTCTCCACGTATGATACGAAAATATTAATAAATATAGACATAATTAACGAACGATAAAACAACGAGTTATACTATATATACCTCTATAAGCTATATTCGATATAAAATCGTATTCTTTATTCCTGATAGAACCCGAACACCTTTATTTAATATAATTGTAGTTAAAGCTTTTACCTACGTCCGAAATTATGAAAACCTATACCCGGCGCACTAACTTTTTTACAAAACTCATATAGCTTTACAACGATAATAGGGAATCTTTGAGTTGGCTACATTTAACAATACTCAGCAAAACTCAGTAGATTATACTTATGATACTTACTAGATACCTAGATTCCATTTGAGGATAAAAAAGTCGTTAAGATATAATATCTATAGGTTAGGTTCTGAGAATAACGAAACATTTAGCGTATTTTTCAGAGTGGCGGAGAAATAAATTTTCGCGAGAATGAGTATGATAAGGAAGAAATTTTCCAAAGATGTTATTGGTCTCACTTATACATGTATCCTTTTATGCACGGAGACGGGCGTGGTGTAAAAGCGGATATCGTATTATCTCAATAGAAGCCTATTTAGTCGTAGCACAAGATAATTAATTATACATACTAAGATAATCACACTACAAAGAGTTGCATAACGTAATTGCGAGTGTTGATTAGATAGGTTAGATGTTATTGAAACGAGTCACAACCGTTTTAATCCTTTTACGTACTGTTCATCTGTTTTATATTATCACGCCCGACTCTAAACCCTCTAGGAGTTATTTCATTATTTCGAGAGACCTCCCATATACAGGGGAGTGATTCGTGTAGGAGGGGATACGCTGCTCGACACCGTGTGATAGTTCTACATGAGACAGCTGTACACTCCAGCAGCAACACACGAGCGAGCGAACCAGTAATTATAGGCTTCTATATTGTGGAACTAGACGACATACGCTATAATCTTGTAAAAAAAATTATTGCTGAAGGCTAGGATGGGGTTGAGAGAGACTTTATAAAAAAAACTTGGAGTGGAAGCTAAGGCCTATAACTCGGGTCAGTTATAGATTTACATTATTGAGTTTTTTATTCTTATTATTCTAAATATAGCTTATATTACTATTAATTTTTGTCAGTATTACGTATATATAGCTTTAATTGTAAATATATAATAAAAAAGTTTTAAAACATATATTTCCGTATTGAGTCTTTCGCGGAAACACACCACTTGGCTCTGTTCGTAAGTGTATCAAAGCACAGAGAGCGGCGGAACGCGGAATATTGCCCTGCGAGGCGCACGCGGCGGGCGGGGTTGGCTGCCTTGCGGTGGAGCGTCATCTATGCTGAGGCGCCACCTGCGCTACTGAGAATGGTGAACTTGAGCGGGAGATAATATATTAATATCGGGGTCTAGATAGAGAAATATATAATGGATAGTGATCTCCGCTACGAATTTTATGATAATATATGTATATATTTATAGGAAAAATGAAAGATCTGAATGAATTAATATTTTAACCACTTCCTCTAGAGAGATATCAAATAAAAACACTTTTAATACCACAAGAGTTAGTTAGTAAAAACATATGTGACGCCATCCAGAGTCTATTTGGCATTATCAACTCAAAACTGCACTAGAAAATTTTTCAAGAGAGGCGCATGAAATTTCTGTGTGTAATATATACGAGAGACAAAGAAGATCAAAATTTATGCCAAAAACCGAGCATCACATGCATAAAATAGCCGAGAGATCACAAGAGTATATTTGAGTAACGCTAAAAGACGAAAAATATTCTTCGGAACTCTAGAAAACTGCTACCAGGTATCAAATAAAGTATGAATGGTACAGTGATTACCACTACACCTGTACAAGTGTCAAAGTTGTATAACACTATTTAATCGCGAATAGTTTACCTAGTCAATATAAACAGCGGGAGTCTATTAGCGCGAGCGAGCATTACCAGTTCGATCGGGGTCCTCAGTTTGAAATTATTCACATGTGTTTTATTATTTTTAAAATATATCTCTAGAGACTGGAATAAAGAGTTTCTTTTAGAAGGCGGCAACAATAAACGGAGAATTTACCAAATTTTTTGCGGCCTACGATAATATCCCATAATAGAGGGAACGGTTTATGTATGTTCCATATCACGTTTTACGCCGCGCTCAATAGGGGAGCAAGAGGACACAGGCTATAGTGGTCCTTTTTTCCGCAATTATCAGAGATATACTTTATGCCGCAGGAATAACTTTACACTGTGAGCCGGCCTCCAGCAAACAGTATTAGTATGAGGCAAATGTCCAACCAGTTAAACGCAACAACAACGTTCTAGTTTTGTTTAGAGATATAATATACTCTCGTTGAACCTTGTGAACTTCCAAGAGCTTATTTCCTGAATCGCGCTCTGAGTGTGTTAAGTCAATAGGTGGTTATTTCCTACCAATTTAGCACCCTGAAAAGAGAGTAAAACGTAATAATTTCCTTTTCTTAGTTGGGATATCGACTAATTTTAACAGACGACGCGAGTTGATACGAGTAGTTGCGATGAGGTCTGCTATAGTGAGCGCAGACGGTTGTATGATATGTATTCAAACTTTCTCAGTTATGTGAGTAATGCTCGCTCTCCCACTATAGTTTTATTTAAACCATTATGCAATTAGATTATCTAATATATTTAATCTCTACAATGTAATACGGCCTGTATATCGAATTGTATAAAAGAACTAAAAAAGAGTAATGATAAGATAAGAGTATAACATAAATGCACGCTGCACTATAATAAATACCGAGTTTAATGGTTCAAAGAACTACACTGTATTCTTACTTAAATAATAAATACCTTGACTCTCTCACGAGATCGTTTACCGAGAGAGAGATAGAACTGACCCCACTGCTGTATCAGTCCGGCGCTGACGTCCAGAGAATTCGCGGACTTCACTTTGTTATTCTTACTGATCTTCCTACATTCGTTCCACATCGGCTACGTACGTACTGCACTCACACATGATGTCACGCTGGAAGTCGAGTAACGTAACAGACAACACGTGGCCACTACGCGTTCGCTAGGATGTAGATGCGAGGTGCTAGTGGTTCCTTCACACTCGATTCTACTACTCCGTTCTCCGATTTCCGATCTTGCCTTAAATACATGGTCCTATATCACCCGTACTTTCCTAGATGTTATTTATTCCTAATAAAAATTGTGATCGTCTCATAAAAATTTTATTAGTCGAGGGTAATATTTTATGTTTTATTTTTATAGTCAGACCGATCGATAGTTGTATTTATAAATCTGTAAGCAACAAAGTATTACTAGTCGGGTCAACTGAGAGTATCGTACGTGATTTCATTTGGGCTTCAACTAAGAGAATAATACGGAGGCAGTTGTGAGATCTTTGGAGACGGGTGATTCGAGATCTGGACGGGGATAGGCGGTATTTAACGAATATCGCGTGGAGTAGAATGATGTGCGCTCGAGTATTCATCAAAAGGTGTGGGGAAATCCGAAAGCGACGGTATTGACTGAGAATACCAGAGAGCGCTCACAGGTTGCTTAGTATTCACGTCGCTAGACAGTCAAGCACACTGGGAGCGAGCCGCTGTTCTCCCGTCTCCACTATCGTATAACTCCGAGTCTCCATAACCGTTCGTATCCTATGTCTCGCACGAATCAATGCGATTCTATTGATTGATGCATGCGTGGGTTGTGTATGGTGTAAGTGAGTGTGCGTGGGTGTGTATGTGTGTGTGATGCTGGAATGGTATGTTGAATCGGGATGATAAATAGTAAAACGTAAGCAATAGTGTCAGAGAATACACATTTGTGATGAAGATAAACAGAGAGAGTCTTTATGAATGGAGATACACGAGTTTCCGCTATCGAATTGACGTAGAGTCAGAGCACGCTAACCTGCTGTCTCGCTGATGATCTCGGTCAAGTAAATGCTGCCTGTGTGAGTGTTCACAGAGTTGTACAGCATCTCCACCGATAGTGCCTCCCTATCTTTGCAGCACATCAATGTACCCGTGTCATAGTCGACACATGTGTATGTTATATACCTTTAAGTAATGGACGTTCTTGATAGTGCAACTGAATGGTTGCCTAGATGACCCCACGGCCACTCGCGAGTACCAGATTCGTCGGCGCTCACGGATATGTAGAGTTGCTCCCGTCATCTTAGCGCTGTATACAATGTAAGTGTCATCAGTCGTACTCATGTCGATGTATCAGTGTCCAGATTCTGAACAAATGTTGTGCGAGAGGGTCTCGTGTCAACCAGTTGATGGAAACCTGGATATCTCCTGTGTGTGTGTGTGCTGTGGTGTCGGTGTCATGATGCTCGGGCTGGCTCACGTGTGCTGCTCAATTCACGCGCTAATCAACCCTGATCTACACACATACGCCACGTGATCCGTACCACAGTAACTACTCTCCAAACGTACTAATAAAATAAAAATACATAAAAATTAATAACACCGATATTATATAACTCACACATCATCACTCAAACATACAACGAATTACCCATAATAAACGTCTCCAACACTAGTTCCCACAATCTACCCAGATATACACAAGTATCCCGATACGATACCAACACACACACACAGTAAATGCTTACGTCTCCAACCGATTAACACACCACTGATCCCAACTGCAGTTAGTTTCACCGTCTCTACAGCAAGTAAGCCACACGTATATAACTTAAAATCAAGGAATAACTGTCAGAGAAAAGTTAAATATAGCACCTGTATATGAAAAAGTGGTAAGTTAATAAGCAGTAATATTGTGACAAGAATATTGTTATATAAGAGTTATATAAGAGAAATTTAATAGCAGTAGAAATTGGTCAAAGGCCTATGGAATAGAAAAGTGTTATGGAAAGGCAATTTGAAATGTCAGTAAGAAGAGCTGAAAGAAGCAAGTACAATACTACAGATGTTCAGTACTAAGCAGGAATTAAAACGAGAGCAGTAAGAGATACACAAATGAAGTTAGCCTAATCATATCACACCCAGACCAATATATAGAGAGTGTCTAAAATTGGTTACTCCTGCTAACCGGTCCCATATTCGAATGGTTTCGTAAATATAATATCATGCTTAAGCCTGGTCAATATAGGTATTCATGTAATTGTTATCAACCGGGAATAATATTTGTGAGTTATACACCGCAGTAACCAACTATATGAGAATTACTTATAGCAGTGTATATACATGAGTTAAAAGAGCGAGTAAAAAAAACAAAGATTCGAGAATATAATGAGCACGTAAAGCAGTAAAACAAAAAGCCGCATACTAATAACTAACACCTAAGGATCGGCACAGGTACAAAATCTAGGTATGAGATCTGTATCATGAGGTGACAGTCTTATATAAAGAATGCGAGTGTATGAAAATAAATAATGGTTTATCAAATTATGTGAGTTAAAGCAGTATACATATAAGTTTAAACGTAAAAACTTGCAATAAACAACATTCTATGACAGATATAGTATAAGAGCAGTAAATAATACGAGAGAGAGCATAAAGCAGAGAATCGACTAATGTTTACGGCCCACTAAATTCCGCCTCCTTTATTTTTTGAATATAAATAATCTTCTAGCCGTGGAAATCATATTGATGTTGTCCTAAAGGGTAAAGAGAGAGAAATTATTAACTATGCTTTTGTAGGTAGGTGCTAAATATACCAGTAAACACCACATAAATATACCTTGCTATAGAGTTAAATTAAAGCAGTAATATAATCGATTAGAAAAAGATGTGATTATAGGAAAGACTACACGTAAAAAAAACACATGAGATTAAATAATGCACTTTAAAAACAAAAATACAATAAGCATACTCCATCAATTTAAAAAATTCAACAGTAATAAAAAATTCTTAAGGGTACCCACCTACGGTTCAGATCCGGGCACGAAATAACGTTACCCCCTACGTAGCTTGTAGTTTTGAGGAGCACTGGGTGCACACACATTGTAATTTTTTACTGAGATTATTCTGCTTGTACGACCGCGCTATAGTTATATATTATTGTTTAAAAACCTGTATCATTTGAAATATATTAATATATTCAATCATCTAGTGTCCGCGTAAATTAGATGCGGGCAAGTATTAACATGACCATAGAGCCGAAGAACAAGAGTGCGGGTACCGAAATGCGCTAAAACTCGAGTGTTATACATGCGTTACCGTCTCCGCCCATTCCCCCGTCAGTCGCCAAACTGCGTTACTGAGAAATAGTTAACCTAGTGTCTATGGTGACGACTCGAGAATCCGCGAGTGGCTCGTCTCAAGGTAGAGACCCGCGGTGCGGGTTATCCACGTGCTGTTCCACGCAGCGTCGGGTTCGTGTCGTCGTCGTGCTTCCAGTCTGCGTGTTGCTCGCTGTGCTCCGTGTGCTGTCTTGTTTGTGACCCTCCACAATGTTCGAGCAAGCTTGAGATCAAGCTGTAAATGTACACGCTGTCCCTCAGTTTCAGGAGGTCACACGAGGTGTCTAGTAGTTCCCTCCATCTCCACACTATTAATCCGTAATAATGAATGAGTTAGTATCGTTTAAAAATGTTATGATGCGACTCATAGAAGTTGTGTTTTGTCGAAGCAAAATTGTTCGGCGCTGTCGTAGTCGATTGGTGCTTGTTGTAAGAATAGTAGAATACGAAGGAGCGCTGTGACATAGAGTCGAATGGTGTGTGGTTGTGCGGGGGTATGCTTGGTGTGACGGGTGGGTACAGGATACATGGACGGGGAGATGCGGATGCTGGGGACGGAGTGGGGCTGGGATCTGGTAAGGTGGCGGTTCACCGAAGCGAGATTTGTTTTTGACACGTGACCCAGTGAACTCCACCAGTCTGCATGGATTAAGCGTCGTGTGTTCGCGCGGCTGTGGTTGTTGTCGCGCAGCTGCTAGTGTTCGTACGTATCGCTCGCCTCGCCCGGTGCTGCCGCTGCTTCGCTGTGTGACGGATAGTCGTATGTGGTGATGTGCTGTGTATATGGTTGTGTTATCGCACAGGATATCGGTACGTGTAAGGAGAAGATTATGCGCAGAATACAAGATATCAGAAGTAGTACATGCGAGACGCGAACCTCGGAACGAAAACCGAGTTCATGTTAACAGAGACAGATACCCCCCGCACCCGTCAACAAGTGGCCAGCATCGACGCGACTCCATATTCCGATGAGCTCTGAAAGCGCTGGGCGACGGAAGGTCTCTAGGTGCGACGGTAGTGAGGCCGTGACTCGAAGTGTATATCGCTACGCTCGAGCACGAGGTCGGCTCGAGCCGCGTACCATACTAACTCCCTCGGGACTATCCAGATCCGCTCGCCGGTCGTACATCCGGGCTGTCACCGGTCCCTAGGCCGTTCGCCGTACAAGCGCTGATTGCGCCTTAGCGGTTATCGCCCAACTATTATCCGTTATGAGAATGGAGACGGGTTAGGTTTAATACATTGTATAGTTATATGGATTAGGTAGTGAATGTACTGTGGTATAGTTGGAGTCTGGATTAAGGTGAATGCGAGTTATGGGCGAGAGCGACTAAGGCTGAGGTGCGTGCGTTATTCGCATTGCGGAAGTCCTTCTAAACAGAGGAACAGGAAGGCTCAAGCGGATTGGTGAGAAAGTGAGAGGATAGGGGTGCATGGACGTGAGCGTGCATCTGACAAGGGATAAATTTCGAATATCACTAACGGATGAGAGTTGAGGGGGGAGGGTTGGGTTGTTAGGGCAAATTTAACGAGAACTGACCCCCTCCTCAAGATCCGCTAGCGACCGAGTCCAGATTCACGCTCGAACGTCCAGAATCCGCCGGCCCGTCCATAGATACCGCGTATATCGATCTCCACCGTCCTACTCGTTATTACTCACCGTCTCCACCCGTCCCGTACTCCAATCCACGTTCCACAAGTCTCTCATACATTTACCCGTCTCTACTCGATAGTATCCACGATCTCCACCAAGTTTCATCACCGTCATCTACCGTTCCCCGTTACTCTCACAAAAGTTCCGAGTCGAGCTCGAATGGTACGGTTTTTAGAAACTCTAATTATTATCACTCGCATTCGAGATTCTCATTCTCGCGAGGTCAAAATAGAATACGTATCGATTCGCGCATAGTCCGCTACTCAAACAAAACAGTCTTTTTCATCTCGCAATAATCTTCTAAATTTCGTTTCATACGCCCTTTAGAAATTTGATTATTTTGTTCCCTTTACTAACAAAGAATTTAGATCGGAAATTTCCAGAAGTTTGTAAGATGCGCATAATATGCGACAGGCCTGATACATTTTCAACACTTCGTGTGACCCAATCAAGTTGACATGAAAGTAAGCTTCGTAAACTGAACTGTAAAATAACGTCTTCTCTTGTACATTTGAACTTTCTTCGGTCTTTTCTATCACGAAGTAGAGAGTATCCGTCTGTTCACTTCTTCCGCCGCTCGTCGCTAAGCGAGAACACAGAGGGTGGTGAATCGCCTTAAGATTTTTATTAATTACCCGTATATTAATTTTAAAGTGTACATATTTAAATATTATTTAAATTATAATATTTTTTTATTAGTATATTAGTCTCTCACTTGATGTTACAGATTAATCAATAAATAATTTTTTATCAGGAGTAAACTATTAAAAAAAAATAAAAATAATTAATTGCATATATAACATGATACGCTACTAATTAATATTAAACCTATAATGAAGAATCACAAAATAAAAAAATAATTATCGTCGTAATATCTAAGTCTGTAGGAAAAAGATTGATAATAATCAGTTTTTATTCACATATTGGAATATTTTATTGCTATTATATTTTGATTTATCCAAATGCCTATCGTAATTATTTTTGACTTAAAAGTCTTAACTCTTTCATACACACTTTTTCAGAATTTTAGTTGTCGAAAAGAAATAAATGGAGTATATACGCTAATATCCCACAAATTTTGTATGCCTAAGAGTAAATTTGTTTATTAATTTATATTATTTTATTATGTTATAATTTTATGCATATAACTGAATTATAATAAAATTTAGATCGTTTCTGAAGAGACAGAGAGGGCATTTCAGTCCACCGGAACCCATAATACTAGTTGAAAGGATTATATACACCTTGCGAACGTAAGGCGATACAGGATCAGAGCTTAAGTGTATCACCTGGTCATAGACATGGGCGAAGTAAGATCGCTATAGATTCTAAACTAGATTATAATCTAATATACGCGGAGGCAGCAGCATAAGTAGAAGCCAATTTAGTATTATAGTTAAGTGAGTTATGTAAGTTACCTTTCGAGTGGAAGTAGGCGGGAGGCTATGTGACAATCGGGCTCTACCGTACAAAACATGATCCAGAACGGAGGAGAGGAGGAGGCCGCGAGAAAGAACGAGAGTCATAGTAGTAACACTACACACGATTCTACCGGCCAAGAAAGTGAGAATATCCAGAAAGATTTAATGATAAATCTATTAAAGGTATTATCGAAGTAAAGAACGGTAGTGATGCAGAAAATATATATCCTTATCATCTTGATCCTAAAGCCTATCGGACGTAATCCAATGAGTTAAATCTAGAAAACACTGGAACTCAGAACAGCGGTCTGTAAGCTTATATTCTTATAACGGCTAAGGTAGGTCATCATACTGGAGCAACTTGATAAACTAATGAGGAAGGACGTATCTAAGGAATTACATTGATATAATGCCTTTTATCATCTGTAAAATATATATAAATAAAGTCAGTAAAAACTTTGCCATAATTACATTAATATTAATAATAATGTGCTATATAAATTACACGAGTAGTTTTCTCATTTTATTATATTTATTTTATTAGGTGTCATCACACGAAAAAATTGTTGGTAATTATTTATAGCAATTATTACCACTATATCTGTCATAACGAAATATCTTAGGAAATTTTTCCTATCTTTTATACTTCAAAACTTAGTATGTGCATTTTAAGTTATGTTCAGAGATCTCCTAAAACATTTTAAAATAAATTAATATTAATTAATTTGGTCACTAATATATTAAAAGTATAATCAAATTTTATACGTTTAAAGCCTAACTAATTTTATGAACCAAAAAAAAATGTCACGGAGCACATGGAGGAGATTTCAACATAACAATTTCTGGTATATACGTATAGGTAAAATTATCTAAAAACTTATATTATACGTCAACTCATTTAATATTAACCTACAGTATTCCGAGATTTTAAATCATACATATAATAGTTATAGGAATAATGGTCATACAAAATGTCTTGGTCTCTCGACTGATTCATTTTTTTCGAGATATTGGCTTATGCTCGTACGACAGAGAGCATAGAGATATCGCACGATAAAAGTTTGTATGAGGATAGTAGTTGATGGATATTGTAGGAAGTAAGTACGATGAATGAGAGTACGGTACTTCGCTTATGTAGAGCACGCCTGTACGCATCGCACGTAGAGCAAACTCGAGAGTACGTTATGTCACCTTTGCTATCAATGTAGTATCGCTAGAGTCGTCGATAAGATATCCTTATTTTTCACAATTAATACCTTAATATACATTGTTTTGCGGTAACTATTTCCCTACTCTACCATCTAATCTTTTGTTCGATAAGGTTATAGCTACTATCACGCTAGGGTTGGTTATAAATTAATAATTGATATAATCGCTACAATCGGTATTTCGCACAAAAAGGTGCCTACCTTTAACTTTCTCCGGCTCTATTTTAAAAGGAAATTGCCTATACGTATATATAATTTTTGGACGTTATATTGTTCTATATATAATTCTTCACGTATTATTACAGTAATAAGATATATCAATTAGTCATAAGTCCTAAATATATTCAACCATTAATTTCATACCACCGCTGCCATCGTGTTATCTCGCTAAATGAACGTGGAAATATAATTCTTGACATTGAACCGCGAATATTTTTTTTAAATGGTCTCATCATAAAATGATCGAGACCGCTATATGAGATAATTTTCGGCGCAGGCACAACCTCAGAGGCTCTAGAGCCATTGTAACGTCCTTTGCTACCTAGAACTTCTGAACCATTACTAAGCATTTACAACCTAGGCTTAGATTTTCGAAGCAACTATCGCGCTTAAACCTAACCTACCTCAACTAGCCACCACGCGCAAAACCTAAAACTCCGAGCATATAGCATAACCTATTTTATGAGCCGCTCATTAGACCTAACTATCACGTGCATCACTACTAGTGCTGCTCTATCTACGCCTACTCCCGTACTATGTGCTCCTCCATTGCATTTTCTTCTCTGAGTCCCATACCAGCAACACTAAAATTTTCGGGGCATATGAGGACACCTAATAAACCAAGAGTCACACGGAATGTATCTGCCTCTACAGCCTATGGTAGGTTATTGAATGATAGCATTTAACTTAAGAAACTTGTAGAGTGTATCATCTGTTTATAAGTAACTTAAGTACTTGATATTTGATATACGTATCCTAAACATTTTATATTTCTACCAAGAGACGCAAAATGACGCACTAATCTCACACACAAACACAATTAACATCTTTATTTTATTTTTTTATTTATTTATTTTATTTAATTTATACTTTAGAACTTTTGTTAATTTCGTTACCTCTAAAAATTATTTATCCGTTCCCCGTCTCCACTCTTTCCCCGTCTCCACCCTTTCCCCGTCTCCAACTCGGTTCCACGTCCCACTCGTTCCCACGAGCTACTCCACCGTTCCCCGTTTCTACTCGGTTCCACCCGTCTCCACCTGTTCCTCGTCTCACAAACGAGATACTCCACAGTTTAAAAAAACACACAGTATAACACACCGTACAATCACACGATTGCGAGCGATTCTTACTATTATTATACTTTTGTAACCATTTTTTGAAAAAAATAAAATAAATATATCGGAATGGACAATTTCGGTGCCTGAAAAATCAAAAATCTATCATATTGGATAACCAAGAGATAAATAGTACACGTACGTAAAGCACACTTCAGTATCAGCATCAGTCACGGCAACACTACATCTAATCTACTAAACAAAAATTCACACACTATAACTAACAACCGCCCACCTACTCACACGAGCAATCTTACCGTATCATTCTAGCGAATGTATCAAACGTCGGTATCACTTACTCGAAACAGGTGGGCAATACAGCGAAATATAATTGCGAGCCACGCATATAACTTACAGTATAATATACATCTACCACAATCACATCACGTAAGGGGTCCTTATTAGCTCCTGCGATTCTATAAGTGGCGGGGGTTACAGGGGGTTCACTGGGACAGGTTGGATGTTTTCAAAATATGCTTCGGAGAAAAAGGACGCCTAAAGTGTTTTCCTACCCTTTGCGTAAGATGATTGGAATCAGAAAAACACACGAGTTCCCACAGATATCTATACAACAATGCATGTTCACTGCCATAATGACAACTTATATAAAATCTATCTAATATTGTCATGGTATGTAGCTATTCTCTCCATATCACTACAAGTAGTACTAAATTTTTGTATCTACTTCCACTATGACAATTAAATACAACCAACTAGAAACCACTCGGAATTTATACATCTCAGTCACGCTATCCAGTAGGCACCCCCTTACATACGTAAGTACAGCGGGAACTTCCACACATTGACTACACGATTGACAACTAGCACAATCACACCTAATGACTAATTTTTTTTCTAACGATTAAAATTCACAAAGGTCGTTCCTTTATAGCGAATTTTATTAATGCCTTTTGGACAAATTTGATCTTCTTTTTCCCTTTACTATACAAACAAGCAACATTATAAACTCAGCGAGCGAGCGAGAAACTTTACCACGAAGTGTAAAGATGCATAATATTCTGAACAGCTTAATTTTCAACTCGTATGACCTACCACACAAGTATTTAAAACACAATAGATAATTGCTACATGACACTTAATCGTACACTGGTATCGATACTCTACTCTAGTAACGACTCTATCTGAATCATATTCTAAGTACTTATAACACATGATACTATCTTGAATATTTCACTACAACATAGTTATGATTCTTCGGCTTTCGGCTAGTCTAACTCATTCTCATTCGGAACACACGACAATTGATTCCCACTATTCTACCTATTTGGTTTTAAGCCGCGCGGGTCAATTATTAGGCACACATGCACACAATATGAGTATTTTAGGCGACTTAAAGACATTTTATTAAAAAACTATAAACTTTACAATGAACGACCTTAAAGCAGTAAATTCAGTACGACGTCTTATCAAATAAGAGAGGATGGTTTATAACGGTAAACACCGGTACATAGGTAGTAGATTAGTATTGCTTTGTTTTTACTGTTTATTTTACCTGCTTAATCTATTTTTATACTTATTTATACACCTGTTTATACTTATAATGAGTAACCTCCTTATAATTCTTTTTTAGTTCTGGTAAAGACTTACCACATGATCCTTAAAATATTAATTTCCTAAACAAATGTACGAAATTCTTAGGTGGCGAGAGAGACATAAAGAAATAATCAATAAAATATCAAATTAGAGAGATATATTAAACCTTACACCTAGGGGATTAGTATCAAAATTTGCTTTCTTTGACTTCACTCATTTTACAAATAAAAATACTCGGATTACCCACTCGTATTTTATAGAAAATGTTCTGATAGCAACATTTATGTATGTTTACTTAAAGAATAATTAACACTTTATGAATTGGTTATGTAAATACTCGCACTTTAAATATCAAACTATCACATATTATGATATATAATCATTTATCATTAACTAAAAGCTGTTAGAATTTACAGCTAATGCAATAGAGGTGTTACATAACACCTAGGGGGATATTAAATGTATATCCAACAAGTGTCAGCTATTGTTTATATATTATCTGAGTTTGTATTAGCCGCTCGAGCTTTAACGGATGCGCACTTGCGATGTTTCTAATCTGTTAGCGTTTATACTCAATCAGAAATTTAATATTTACTTCGCTTTAATTAAACACGCCTACTTTATATTATGTTTATTGATAGCACATGAGTCTTTAAACTCACATATATAATTAATTTCACTTATTAAATAAAAACACCTTTAAATGAGCTCACGATCGTAAATATCATCTAAATCCACATAGAGTCTGGACTCTGGTAATCCCAACACTCACATTATATAAGGTGATGGTGGGGGGTTGGATGTGAGTAATTGGTCTTTTGTTCGTACTTGCTTTACGGTAAAATTTGTCTATATAACTACAAAATGATGTAATTTTAATACTCTGTCATCGAGAACACTATATATAAATAATAACATCTTCCTTTAACCCAAAACTTTCATAGCTCCGCCTCTACCTCAACAGAGCTTAATTTATCTCAAAACAAAAAATCCTTTTGACAGAGATAACCAGGCCACTTAATTAATTCATACTAAGGGCTCGGGTAATCGGGACTTCTCTTGCTTTGAGCTGCATCTTATCCAGCTTTACTGCTTCTATCTAATATTCCCGACTTGATTAAATATTTCTGCTAGTTAAACTTTCCGCTTGTATGTCTTTTAATCTCTCAAGTCATGCGTAATATACAAAGCTTCTTGATGCTTTAACTGTATCACTGAGCTTTGTCCACTTATTCATTTCCTTTCATACTGGTTTTACTCAAAATTAGCGGATATAGCTGGATTATTCCGTCGTGCTTTACACCTCCATCTAGAGTATCTAATTTTATATAACCATGTATGTTTTTTATTTCTGTATCTGCTCACACTTAAATTTTTTATATTCGGAGATCTCTAGTTATTATATAATTTGAGAGTATTCTTATTATTATTATTGTCGTTGTTTTTCTTGGTTGAATATTGTTCAGAATTTCATTTCACTATAAAGTTATTAGTGTAATTTATATGATTATTATAAACTCTTAGTGAGTTATTCTACATCTGTATCCACTAAAAAAGTCTCTCTATTGTTTCACAATACCATTCAGGCATAATTCTCTAGAATCAAACAACACTTCTCACACACACACACTTGTGGAGAACGCAGCAAATATGAATTTAAAACCTCAAGACGAAGTCAATTTTAATTCTTTCAAAATTTTTAACACTATTCATGATTACCATTTTTATCATCCGCGTTTTTAAGGGCGGACAAAAATAAAAAATATCTACGTCTGATTTCCAAACTCGTTAAATTCGGGAATGTTTCGGCAATTTTCATACTTAAATATTTTAACAATTATTAGAGCGACACAAACCCATACATGATTTATCTATACAACAATTACTAAATCACTACATTCACTATGACACTTATAACACCACGACTATTTTAAATTATTCACCACTATTTTCACTTATAATTCTTGTAGAGTGTGTTAAGAACCGTCTGTAGACTATCTAAATTTACACGGCATTTCTTCAGCGACGAATGGAGAGATAGCAGTTCGGTCACACACAATTTCTCAGCTCATAGAGAGACTTTATTCACACATCTTCCACCATGCACTAATGACACTCGAGGAAACCATAACGGCGAGTAACTATCTCTTGTCTCACTTGAGATCAACACTTACCATTTCGCAATATTCAGTGAGTAGTCTCACAACAAACACAAGAATATTTTCTAATTATTTCACACCAACGCTCCACACGAGATTTATTATACAATTCTTTACTCTACTATGATTCTTACTTATATCATCCTCACAGCGAGAGCGAGGAATTCTCGACTTTACACAGCACACAGAATTGAGCTTGGTACCACGCTTGGCGAGACCACACGAATTTACGAGCGACTCTATCACACACCGTTATACTATTACAAACATTGAGCGACTAACAACAGGTGAAAACGCTACCAAAACAAGCTAGATCACGAGCAATTACAACTCCATAACGTAACCACAAATTCGACCTACCAAGAGACACATTCATCCGGCACAACTATCTACTTTGATCTAACTCCACACACCAAATATTCCACTAAACTTTTCGATAAACAATCTTAGCTATCACTACACACTACAACACATATCACTTATCTTGTCACTAGAGTTGCTTATAATACCAGACATTATGTATAATAGTTTGTATCATAGTAATAACACTGTAACAGTCTATTTATTACTTATTTATCCCAAATCTATTTTTTATTTCCGGAATTTTCGAATAAATTTCAAGGAATCCCTTTTCGGTGAATTTCCACTATCTATATATCCATTATAATTATTTCATATTCGAATTCAAAGTTTCTCGTTATTTACAACCACCTTCTAACTAATATAAAATATACTAGTTAAGCGTTTCTCGTGGCACAATTTGCATCTAAGTTCTAACGCAATTTTCGAATTCGCCCGGCATGTCGAACAAAAAAGTGTATGGTGTATTAAATTGAGATTAAATTATAAACTATCTCATTTCTCAAATATAGATTATCACATCACTCAGCTCTAAATACTATTATGAACACCTTACTTTAGTATTTTTCTCATAAAACACATCACAACCTTTCTAACGTACGCGTATTATCAGACTATCGAAGACCAGTTGAAGGCGAATGAGAATCTGTGAGTGTTAAAAACGAATATCCAGTATATTAGGTCCTATTTAGATTACACAACTGAGTAAAGGAGAACTCTCCATAATTTCTTCATGGCTTATAATCTACAACCATATGTCGTTAAAATGCGTATGAAGGAAATTTCAACCCTTCTCCATTATTGCTCCATTCATATCATAAATATGCTAGTGAACCATATTGAATTCGCGTAATTTGATTTAAAAAACTCCTCTGTGACCAATCGAGATTTTGCTGTCTACGCAGACTTGCTTATTTTAGAACAGGTGGTGATACGTCGCCAAAAGCAATAATTACGCAAATTGATATTGAAAGCTCTCATTTGTCACGTACTGTTTTCGTTCTGACATGTATTAACTTAAAAAAATTTGGCAGAGCAATATGCAGAGTCAGAGTTTTAACGTGGCACTAATTATATTGGGAAAAGAAAATGAAAATGACTTTTCTTCTCCTCGGCCATAATCCGAGAACAGATGTAAGTTCGTCTCCTGGGCAAATTAATGAGAGATAAGTGAATACCTCTAGCTTTTATTTAGTGATAATAATATAATTTTACTAGAACTGATCGATTTAATTTCGATAACACGGTTTACATTATATTCATTCTACGCGCTTCACCAAAAATCGTTCTGTAATGTTTAATTTAATATAATACGTTTTGTGCACAATGTTTTCTCTCTATACATTATTAATGGACCTTCAAAGGCGCTAAGTCTCTAAATATGTCCTCGATACATTATGCGCTTATATATGTATCATTGTAATCAAAGAACGAACTAGTGGCTGAGACCAGAACATACAGGCACACGAATGCAGCGACGAGAGAGCAGACCGAGCAACAAGCACGCGGCAAGCGGGCAGGAGCAAGCGGTGTCCCCGCAGCCGTAGCGCGCATAATCAGATGATAAGCGAACTGCAGCGCTCCATTTCCCTGAGTAATAAAGGTAGTTTGTAATGGTCAAGCGAATACAGTACAATGGAGTCCTACTTATAGAGCTTCACGTGATAGGACCTGCGATTTTAGGTAGAGAATGCTCTTTTCACTGAAGGGATTCGATTCTAATCATATAATTCTCGGCGAGCATCGTTAAAATATATATTCATAAAAATATCTTGAAACTTAAAACATTGTTTTATTTGAGGTAATATATTTGTGTGCTCTAGATATCATAATCTATCATATTCCGAATAGCTGAAAATATAAAGCCTATCGAAATTGTAGCTTTTCCGGCTCATATTTATATTTATCTGATATTAGAGAGTCTCTATCTCATATTTAGCCAGGTAGTAATTCACGTCATAAGCGTTTTTTTTTCTGGAGGGCAAACAAGCCGAGACCATAAATTTGTTATAATCCTTATCACATTAGAAAGATAGGATTACAAAAAAGGTTAATTAACTGCGGGTATAGTATAGACACACTTCATATGAGTAATATTCTATGATATATATTCTGTAATTTATAATTTTTTATAAGATCATCCTAAAAATTTCCCTAACACTGAGAATACACTAGTCGTGGCATTCGAATGCGGGAGAGGAGATCCTTGGTAAGTTTATGCGAGAAAATCGATATCAAAGAGAACATGTGTTTCTCACGTAACTATGGTGAGGTACTGGCGGTTTTCGAAGAATGGAGTACATGGCGCTTCCTATACCTCTGAGACGACTTAATTCTCTTTATCTGCCTGTATTTTTGTGGAGTTTAGCAGTTAAACGAAGAAATATAATTTAATCTTGTCTTAGCGAATAAAAACTGCTAGAGGAGAGATTGAGATTAAACCGCGATATCAAAACTTGTATTTGAGAACGAGAACTCTAAAACGGGTGGTGTGTGTTATATTAATTATTCATTCTAAGAGCTCACTCAACTCATTTTAAAGGATGATAGTCATCTGTTATTGCAGCCGTTTATGTGGCCGCCATGTGCGATGAGCATCTCACAAGTTAGCTAGACAGGGATATTATCTTAATATAACATATAGGAAATATTTGTATTTAATACTTTAATTTTTTATGAGGTAATATATTCTTTATGTTTTATTAGTGATAAATCATACATATTTTCTCTTAATATATGTCTGAGTTCTCTAACTATGGACTACTATAAACTGCGGTTAACTGACACTTTTCGCAATGAATAGCCATTTAACTTATAATAGCCTAAACATCGTTTAAAAATTTCACTACGAATAGAACGTTCCAATATAATGTGAGAACGTCTCATCGGTTACACCACGGATAAATGCCAACTCAATGAGAAATTCACTAAATACTCACGAAAAGGATGAAAACTCTCCAGATTATCATGGCAGTCCGCGAACAAACCAACTGCAAGTCTAAAAGGCAGCCAACAACACAAGCTCACAATACGCGTGAATGCACCCGAACGAAGCGTGACGCGTAGATCTTATAATTGCTCAGCAACCTGCTAGGTCTTACAGGTTTGTAACTATATAAAATGGCGGAGCAGACAGCGCATATTCAATGCGATATCCCCCCCACGGCAAGTGCAGTATGCTGCGCAGATCCAGCAGTCGGTCACGAGACACACTCTTTACCGAGACACGAATTAAAGATATCTGAGTAAGGGTCCTTAGGTATACTTATACGTCACAATAGTTATATTATTTTAAAATATATAGGGGGAGGATTAGGGTTACTGTATATATTATTTTATAATAGGTAGAATGAGTATGAACATGTAATACCTTAGTACAAAAAGTTCAAAGGTTTAATTCCAGAAAACATAGCGTAAGGTGAGATGGAACAAAAACCGTTCACCTTATTATGCTTTAATATTCGTCAAAAATATTTTAAATTGTATTGTTGCCTATTAGAAATATTATTTTCCATACCTATATTTGAGATCTTCTGTTCGCTGTTTGGTACGCTGTGTGTGAGTCGCATGAAAGGTAATATTATGTGTATGAATGTTGTAGCAGCGACGTTACACTCAAATCACTATCAGAAGTGTAAGATCCCAACTAACAATATTGACTGCCTTATATTTTTTGTATCAAACACGAAATTGTAATGATAACATTAAAACAAGTTTGTTGTACAATTAACACGTTGTACTATTTTTAGTATAACCTTTATAATTTATTATACTAAGTATTGAGATACAATTATATTGATTCCAATAACACGAGACTAATCATCGTCGGCTACTCATTCGGTCGATTTCACTCTTTATTAATGAATAGATTATCATGTTGCCATGTTTCATATATTCCAACTGTTGACCTGCAGCCCTTCTAGTCAAGTACTCGGAATAAGAGATATTTTCCTTTAATAAAATGGATATATATTTGATTATACTTATTATATTTTTATTGTAATAATAAATAAATTAATATATTATTACGGACGAGAAATCGGGCCAATTTATGGTGCTAAAGAAATCAAAATCTATCATACTCGGAATAACCAAAGATATAGAAATAGTAACTATAAGTAGTTAATGTCATACACATGTAATTATAATTTCCAACTCACTGCTAGGTCTATAACAGTTTTAGAAATATTACTAAACTATGGTGAGGCGCTAACTACGTTGACAATATTAACCCAGGAATAATTGGAGATATCGTAAAACTAAAATCAGTCGTAGATCCTTAGGTACTCCTCATAAGTTTAAGGGGTACGGGGGGTTCCTGGGACTAATAAAGTTTCAAATTTTCCTGAGGTAAAAAACCTAATTTGTTTTCCCCCTTTTGCAGTATATAGAGTGAATTAGGCTATAAAAAAATACCGTTCCCTTTATTATGGGCTATTTAGACCAAAAATTAAATTGTATTTGAGTTACCTTTAGAAATTTTCCTAACCAGAATAAACAAAAAATAACGAATTTTTTAAGGAGCGATATAAACACATGACCTCCTTACAGTAAGGAAATAACTGATTGATATGAGATTGAAATTGCATTAACTAGTATATGATATACATTATTAATTATTTTTTACTATTTATTTTTAAAATTCAAAAGGTAACGTTCCCTATTATATTAAATTGAGTGAGATTTTTAAATATATGCGTTATTATGAGATATACTAAATATTTAGATCTTATTCACTTGTTTCATATACTTACAAATGAAATTTAGATCGGAATAATATTTATATATCCAGAAGTGTTAAGATGCTCACAATTCCGCGACGAGAAATTATTGCGCCTGCGGACGCGCACAGCGGGCGGCGCGCCGGTTAATAATTGCCGGAAGTTTATTAATCCTCTGCTTGGCTTTCACTTTGTACATGCGCGACGCAGTTGGGGTCGATTTGGATGCCTTTCGCGCGTGGGGCTCATGACCTGAAGCCCTGTGGTTAGCTTATGAACTAGTTAATTAATTATCATCTATTCTAGTGAAATTAAATATTATTCCTCAGATGTAATCGGGTGTCCACCTTATTGTTCATCACAGGCTATCTTGCCAAGGTCAATTATAGCTCTTATATGTTATTCATAAATCTCAGTAAAGACATGACAAAATCCATCCCGGCACTATTATATCAAATGAGCAATAGCTTACTAATTAACTTCGTCGCGTAAGCAATATCCTTTCCTAGAGGTGTAATACATGCAAAATATATTTAGATAACTATGATATTATTTAAAATGAGTTTGGGATCTCTAAAAAGATATATATATAATAACAACATCACTACTATGCTCAAATACATATTAAATAGAAACAAGTTAATTATATTTCAAAAAAAGAACGAATATAAAAATATAATTTCTCTGACCATCACATACGAAGGTCATTAAGAGATTAAGGATTATAACCGTCATCTAACCTATATAAATCACAGTTAATAGGAAATACAATATTTCCACTTTTTACATGCTTTAAATAGTGATCTTTATCCGAATCTAGTCAAATTATATATTATCAGTTTATGAAAATATAATATATTTATTAAATATAATATATAATAATATCAATAGACCTATATGACACTATTTATACGGGAATACCTAAACACATAATTAAAAATTAGTACAAAACACTAATTAATAGACCGGTGGTGAAATATTTTATGTGCGGCGGCACGACTTTTATAAAATATAGAGATATATAAGTGGCCTCATATATAATATATATTAGAGCTGTTCTTTAATTATTAATGGGATTTTGCTGTTGAGTCCGGAACCCTAACCTTGTTATGTTCTTATAGCTAACCCACATTTTAAAGGAAGCTCTCAAAAAAACTTAGTGTTCAGTTTCTCGCGAAAACTGATATCCATTTAACGTACTCATTATGGCAGCCTGTGACACCTATTAGACGTCTGTTAAAATTACCAGCGCGCGGGGTATATGGAAACATGGTATAATCGATTCATTAATTAAAGTTGCTTCTCCTTTCCAAATGACCTTAGGGACTCAGATGACACGGCTTACTGTACATAGCGAAAACGAACAAGTAAATGTATAATCAGACGAGGAGAGGGTCGACGCATTATCGTATCCCTGTACGATTTGATAGTTTGTGGCGATGTTTGTTTGTAGAAGGATATACTTCTTCTGCTAGACTGGGATTGTCATATTAGAGTCACGGAGAAGGAAATACTCTTTTTTAAGGAAAAATATCGAAGATGAAAATGACGTCAGGTAGGCCGGACGGAGTTAAGTGACACGTATATTTTATTGAGTAAAATATACAATCAGCGATTGAGAATAATCTATATTATATATATTTAGAACCTATCAGAGGAGAGTGATAAAGAAATTCAATAAGCATAGTTGCGAGTAAAGAATAATGTCCTATTTTACTCTCTTAAATCAATAGAATTAGAATGATATTTGATTCAAATGTATATCAAAAATGACTATGACTGTGCTTTTTTTGTGTTTTCAGTGGGTTTTAAATATAATAATATTGTACTGCTTTGTATGTATATATTGGTGATCAGTTTTTTATTATCAATATTTTTTTCTGTTTTTATCTCTTCTTGCCCTAGTTTATCAATTATCTTGTTCAATAGATCCTATCACCCGCATGTGAGAAGATGAAACTTAATATTGCTATAGCCTTATAAATATTACATAGTTACGTTAATGAATCTAAGAGAGGGTGAGTTGGCATGGAGACAATACGGGCAGCTTAGCGCTCAATAGAACAGAAACGTGGCATAGCTTGATGAGAGACGAGGGTATGGCGGTATGAGAGGAAGTCGCGGCCTTGAGGTGTATATTTATTGATTCTGCGTTTATATATACGGACCGCTGTTACAGCGCTACCGGGAAAAAAGATGGTTTTGATTTTCTAGTAATTAGATTAATAAAGATAAATATAATAGTGTCAAGATAAAGATATAAGTAAAATGTTGCATTTTAAAAAACTCTGAGACTGAGTATTATATAATTATTTTATATATAATTCCACACAAAGAGGCTTACATATGAACTAGATTTAATAAATAAATTACTTTTGTGCCTCAACACATATAATGACCTTATGGACTATTTTATTCTCATAAATTGTTATAGGTTCTCTCCATAGAAAGACTTGAAATATTTTAGTTGTAAAAAAGTTAGAGTGTCCGAGAAAGAGGTCTAATAGACGAAATCACAAAAATATATTGTTGTATTTTATTATAACTATTTGTAGATCAAAATTGGTTTGTTAGAATGATAATTAAAAAATTTTATTTGAAGAAAAGAAAATGAATGCGTCTGTGAATATCACATGGGTCGGAGACGACTGTAATTGATATGCTGTAGAAGGGTAGCGAGGAGTGAGTGGATGAGACATGGGTGTGGAGTAGTAGTTGAGGGGAAATTAGATGTTGACAGGCGTTGTGCGCTAATGTGCTCGCTGATGCTATAAGTGTAATGAGGTAGCGTAAATGATTCTGATCGAGGAAGAGGAGGAATACAAAATCCTGATTATAGCGCGGAAGTACACATTAGATCTCGGGATGATGTAAAATAAGCAGAAAATATGTATGAGTAGAAGTTACAAGATATCTGGCCATTCTGTGTTGCTTGTGATTAGCAGAATATAGAAAATTTACGCGATGGTGTTGGGAGCTGTCTCTTTTAATGGCCGCTTAACATTGGTAGAGCGAGTCGTTCACTTTCTGGTTACCGAGGAAAAGTATCTCATTAGTGGTCATAGTGAATGTGTGTATCTCTTATAAAATGGTAATTATGTATACATTCTAATTATGATAAAAATTGTGTGTTGAGAAACAATTGTTATTAAGAGATTGGGAGCTGTAAATGTAACTAGAGGTAGCATCTATGGAGGGTATATGGAAATGGAGACCTAATATATGTGACGATGACGTGAAAAATGTGTTATATCAGTGAGTAATTCTAAGTTGACACAATGGATAATGTCTGAAATTAAGTATGTGTATAGTAGATAACTATTGTAGTCGCTACGGTTTGTGCTGGACTCGTAGCTTGTTTGTGGTTGTGAGATCGTGTGTGTGATGTAGGGTGTTCGTATGGTTATTAGTTGTAGGTTTATTCTAGATATACTCATATAACCACATACGGTCACTGCACACAGTAAATAATCTTCACGGATAAGTATCACGTGAACTAAATAGATCAATATAACATACAAATATAATCTATCACTAAATCGAATTTGAGATATCTCACTATTTAGAAGACCAAAGAGAAAGTGTAAAACAAGCAAAAAATATGAAATTGAAGAAATGAGTATTAAAATACAAAAAGTATCATTTAAAGCAATGAGAACACGAGAGAGCGAGTAATGCTTAAAAAAATTGAATAAATGAAAATTTGAGATTAACGACTTTCGAGACCGAAAGCAAAATTGAATGACAATGAGTTACAACTTTCGTGACCGAAAGCAAAATTGAAAAACCCTAAGTGTTCCCCCTTTGCGTAAGGTGATCGAACAAAAAACCGTTCCCTTTATTATGGGTTTTTGCCAAAAATTTAAATTGATTGTTCCCTTTTGAAATTTTTTTCCAACAGAAATAAAAAAAATACGGAATTATATATATATATATATATATATATATATATATATATATATATATATATATATATATATATATATATATATATATATATATATATATATATATATATATATATATATATATATATATATATATATATATATTCCTGAAGCGAGTTTTTGTTTTCTACCAAAAAAATAACTACGGAATCAAAGTCTGTAAAGAATTGATATTCAGGTTCTAAAAATTATTTACCTTAGAAAATTGGTTTAAAGTGGAACTAAATTATAAAAAAAAATAACATGTTAATTTTTTTTTAATTTAGTCTCAGATAAAATACCGTTTTCTTTATATTCGTGGAATCAGCGTAAGATAAAAGGAACGAAAACTTTTATTTCACTATCTACCGAGAAGTAAAAAGTGACGTTATTTCGGGCTTTCGCTTCGCGCGAGATTAGTATATTTTCCGAAAAATACAAATTTATTACTATTTTTAATATTTTTTAATTTAGTCACCATAAAAAATGATTTAATATAGAAAACGGTATTTTATAGGAGACTGGAATAAAAAAAGATTATATTATATTATATTGTATTATATTATATTATTTTTTTTAACGTAATTTTTTTCTTGGTTTCTCTCGAAAAAAAACTCGCTTAAGGAACGAAAAGTTAATTTTGCACCAACTCCCGAGAAGTATTTAGTAACGTTATTTCTTGCTTTCGCTTCAAGCGAGATTCGTATATTTACGGTTTTTGAAAGAATTAAGCCGCTTTAGTGATTCCCTTTACTATATTATAGTGACGTTTCGAAGGGAATCAAAAAACGACCTTGTTTGATCGCGCGACACTTTTTAGGGTAAAAACTATCGCTTCAACCAGATAAAATGACGTTTCATAGGTTACTAAGTTCAAAAATCTAAAAAAATCTCAAAGAAAATAAATTACAAAAAAATTTTAATAACCAAAATTTTTTAAGTCGAAACTGTTTTTCATAATTTGCACGTAGACTTTCGACTTATATTAGTTCCCAATGAAACGTAACTATATGACGTCATAATCGGTTTAACGATACATTTTTAAAAAAATTGCTTTGTCACAAAATGAAAAATATTTTTGCTATTTTCTGATGAATAAACGCGTTTGGAAAAAGTTAATATTTTTTTCCTAAATACCCGGAAGTGCCACGTCATATGGCACTCTGGAATTTGCCAACATAAGCATTTAAATAGTATAAAAGAGGGAGAGAGCCATCGGTGCCATCAGTTACCGACAGTTCCAAGTTGAGTGCGGAAACCTCGTCGAGTGCTGCCTTTGATTGTTCGTGCTTTTCTTTCGAGCCCTAAGTGACGATTTTTTATTTGGAAACCGCCACCACCTTGCCCTTGTTCTCGTTGTTGTTGAAACACCGGATAGTGGATTTGCTTTTCTTAGCAGAGATTGGACTGGTTGAAGTAGTAGTCCCTTAGGCCAATTTATAATTTTTATCAGGTGAGATGGTTTTAATATATCTATTTTTTTAGCAAAAAATTAATTATATCATTTTAATGGTAGCGAAAAATGAAATCTTTTGAAAAGAAACAATTGCAATATATGTATTTTTTATTATCACCGATCAATTCTCTTTAATAATTTCGAAAGAACTAAAATTGTCAAAAAGTGAATCAGAAAAATATTTTATAAATATTTTTTACCTCATAAACTCTCAATAAATATTTGTTTTTCCGTTTTTTCTTAGATTCCTTCAGAAGTACTCATTGTCACATTCACGCCAAATTTCTCCGAAATCAAGCCGCATTTATCTATATATTTTTTGAACGAGGTAAATGATTTTGCTCGAATATCTATTGATATATATATATTTTTGAAATATAAGAAATGCATTCGTTTTCACAAAAATAACAATTATTAATATTTATACAACGGAATTTGAAAGCATAAAAAAGTTAATTTTCTATTTATTTTTTTTATATATAAACCGCGCTTCGCACGCGGCAGAACACTGGTGTCCACGAGCCCGTCATCTAGACGGCATCTAAATCCGAAGAGATAATAATAAATTTCCCGACCGATGATGGAGGTCGGTGATAGCCGACCTCGGCGGTCTAAAGCGTTTATATATCCAGAGGCCGAATTTTTGTTCGAAAAAGAAAGACTGCTTACCTTCATAGATTGGCCCGTATCTTTCATTTCTCCCGAAGAACTGGCGAAAGAGGGTTTTTTTTACTTGCGAAAGGAAGACTATTGCGCATGCATATTTTGCAAGCGAATTATCGGTCATTGGGTTCTAGGAGATACTCCGAAAGGAGAACATTTAGATAAAAGTCCCCAATGTCTATTCGCTCGTGGAGAAAAAACTGAAAATATTCCGATAGAGGGAAGAAATATGGCTTCGACAAATTTTTCTTCCGATGCCGGTAGCGACGCGCCAACCAGCGGCATCGATGTGTGCGGTTTAGGGAGAAGAGACACGAGAGGCACGTGGTCAGAATATCACGACTGTTTAAAAATTTTAACTAATTCTTCGACTAAAAATTTATTGATTACGAGTTTCGGCCTTCGCCCTTACCTGGCACCCCGAGCTAAGGAATTTGCGATGCGAGATACCCGTTTACAGTCCTTCATGGGTTGGCCTAATAGGGTTAGGCAGACTCCAGAGAAATTAGTGGAGGCAGGATTTTATTATTATAATCTTAGCGATCACGTGAGGTGTTTCTATTGCGGCCTCGGACTCAGAAACTGGGAGGCGAACGACGACCCGTGGGACGAACACGCTAAATGGTCCCCCGAATGCCTATTTATTTCGTTTAATAAAGACCCCAAACTCTCGGAAGTTCCTGCTTCTCGCGTGCCTCGGCGGGAAGAGTCGTTGTCGAATGTAACAGCAGCAGCGATAGCTACAGAAGCAGCAGCACCATCCTCGTCGCCGTCATCTTCGTGGTTGATGCAGTCGTCGTCGTCGTTAGAATCTCATGGTCAAAATGGTAATGAACCGGAGGGAATAGCGGAAAGTGTTGTGACTAGATACACATCACCTTCGGGATATGAAAGCGAAATAGTTAAAAAAGCTAGAGAGCGAATGAGGCGAGCCGATGGAATAATAGACGATTGTCTCAATATGATTTCTGTCTTGCGACAATATTGGGAAAATAAAATAGGACCATCGACCATCGAGGATCGTTCCCGCCCAGTTACGATAAATAATCCGAGCGTAAATACCACGATGACAGCTGCTGAAAGCACGAATCGTAATGAAAATAGTAATGATTTTTCTGAATTAATTACCACTGACGAAGCCGAACGAGAAACCAACGATGATCGTATCAGCCCAAGAACGTTAAACGAACCTAGCACGAGCGTGATAATCGCTGATGAAAGCACCCATAACGATGAAAACACTATTCAAAATTCTGCGTCGATACCCGCACGTCGTAACAATCTATCTAATATCCATGATCTTTCGCAATCAATCACTGAAGAAGCTACACCCGTCTCGGCCTCCTCGACGGAAACCCGTAATTTTGCAAGAGACAAGCTTTGCACAGTTTGTATAGACAATAAATCGGAAATTGTATTTTTACCTTGCAAACACATGGTAACGTGCTGTTGTTGCGCACTCGCCCTCGAGTTATGTCCGATCTGTAGGAGCGCTATAAAGTACGCCTTCAAAGCAATCATTTCATGAAAACGTAGTACGTACGCAAAAATTATTGAAATATTGATAATATTTAAGCGTATAATATATAAAAATATTTCAACTTTATCACATTGTATATTTTTTGTTAATGTTCTTGAAATAAATTAAAATTTTATAACTTATATTAACATTTTTATTTTCCCTGCTTCATTTTTTTAATTGATCTTAAATATAATAATAATTTATCCAAAAAAAGTTATTTCTTCAATTTTATTATTCTACTGCGACTTTCAATCAGGTTTCGGGTCCCAATGAAGATTTACTTTAAGATATTCTGGTCGTTCCAAAACGACAACATCATCATCAACTATATATTTTAAAAGAAAATAATTAAAAATTAAAAACACCCCGATCGACTTATACGATATTATCTTCGGTCAACCGGATTGAGAGCTCGTAATACCCTTCGAGTCAGCAAAATATATGGAGCGTTTCAGTTCCTAATCCAATTAATCGTGAGTGGGCCATTCGCTTAATAAGTCAATCGATCGGATTAAGAACTCGAAAGGCCCGTCGAGACAGCGAAACCGAGGGAACGCTTAAAACAATGATCCGATCGAATTATTGGGAAATGTTTCAATTCCTTACCCAATTAAACATGAAAAATTCATCGAAACGAGTGGAATGTCTGTATGTTCGTAATGGAAACAATACATACATCTTTATAAAATATTTTTTTTTCTTATCTTTGTCTAAATTCTTTTTTTTGTCTTAATTCATCATCATCATCATCATCATCATCATCATCATCATCATCATCATCATCATCATCAGAATAGGTAATAGATAGAAGATAATAAATAAAAATCTAATGTATTCGTTTTTCATATTTAGTTTATAAAAGAGAGTCGTGTCTTCTACACCCGATAGATCAGCGCCATCAGAGAAAAGAAATATTTTTTTTCTTCCGTGGTGGGTAACCCGAATCTTTATTTTGTTTACAAAATATAAGTTCGATGAAGATTAACTACAAATGGAAATAGATGTGATAAAGCTTCAGGATTTGGCCCTGAACGTCGTCTTGGAAAGACCAACCTTTCTAGATGCGTGTAATGGTTTGTATTCGAAAAGGTCTGAGGTGAAACATTTGCTCTTTGATACGATTATGAATCGATTGACCGAAAAACACGGAGCGAAGGAATTAAATTTCAATCCGCTCCTACCGTTATTCGGTTCAGACGGCGACGAAATAAAAATCTCAGCGAGGTATCTGGACTTTCTCGAAAATGCGGCGATTAATCCGTACAAGACGACCGAGGCGATAACTCTCACGTTGAACAAGCGTATGGTCGCTGCAAACAGTTTGGCCGAGGGTGTTCCTGCAGCGGTCGCTAAATCAGCTAAAGTTATTGGAACAATGGGCACCGGATACGAACGCATAAAGGCTTTCACTTTTTGTTTAGACCAGTACGAAACTTTTTTAACATTAACGCACTCGATGAAAGATCCTTTGGTTCGTATCGAGAAGCTAGAAATTTTAAATACGGGTACTAAACCTCTTACTCAGGATGAATTCCTCGAAATGATTAAGAATATTTCGATCTTATTCCCAAATCTAATCGCTCTAAAACTAATATGCAAATGTCGCAGTTGGGCGACGAGAAAAAAGGGAATCGAAATTTGCAAGGATAGGGGACTCCCTCTTATTTTAAGCAAGTCGGGGAACGCTTTGGTTGGAATTTGGTTGAGATTTGGAATATTTAAAAACGAACAGAGTAATTGTCGAATTTGATTTTAAGAGCGAAATGCATAGGCTTCGTATTCCTTCATTAAACGAATTAACTACGTTAACTGTGGACTATAACTACATCGAGGAATTTATTGAGATCTCAGCGTTGTTTAATTTACAAAAAATCGGAGTTCGTTTAATGCATAAACACGCATCTACTCCTGTTAACGAATATCGCGTAAGATTATTGGCTGCGAAAACCGAGGTAAAGACGCTAGAATTGATTTATAATTTCTCGTCGGAAGGGGAATTATTTCCCAGTCACCTCTATACTAGGTTGGATAATACATTTACTAAATGCGTTAATTGCTCGAGTCGAAAATTAGACAAATTAGTCTTGGTGGTTGAAATCGAAGACAGAAGAATAATCGAATGGGAAATCAGAGAAGTCCCGACGCTATTCGAAAATTACGAAACATTGTCAGGGGGAGAACAAGAAGCGGAAGATGAATATCCCGAACAGGTATTTCACGGGTTACAAAAAATGTTGGCAATTAATTTTCGGAATATTCTCACCAAAGATCGTGAAAGAAACGAAATAAAAATACCCTTCTGCCTCACATGCCGAGGCATTCACGGGGTTATGGGAATCCTCGTGCGCCAGTTTATAGGAAATGATGTAAAATTATGCAACTTGCATTCAAAATTTACATGGCGAAGGGAAATGGAAAAGAAAATAATCGATTTTTGGGATACAAAAACTTTTAGAAACCAATTGCAAAGGAGCATTCGGAAGATAGACGGTTTCTTGGAATTGAATTTATACAAATTTTGGAGTTTTTTAGAAAAGAATCCTAATTGTGGTTCATTGAGTAATAAAATCGTCGAAGCATTTCCGAATTTGATCGACTTAGAAATCAGAATAAGCAATTATTTGTATACGCGTTTCCAACGAAGTATCGATGACCGCGAAACGATTTCAGACAATGAAAATAGAGCCATTTATAAACATTTGAAAAAATTAAAAATTGATTTTTCAAATGTTTTATACGAAATTTGTAACGTCTCTCCAAATTTAGAGAACGTCGTAATATTCTTCCAAAGGGAGTGTATCAGCCCTTGCAAAATTTATGCTATTTTGAATACTACTGGTTCTTTGAAAATAGGATTAGAATTTAATTTTGATCAGTACTTGGTGAGTAATCAAATTTTTGCGAGGTATTTTGAAAAATGCCGTAATCCCACGCACAAAAGGAATATCAACCAACTGTTCGAAAAGATTATTGTGACGATGAAAGACCTTTATGGAAATTCCGTCATTCGGTGGAATATAAAACAGTATGATTTCCGCGAGAAGGGCGGTTTGCCAGGTCATCACGAATCGATCGATAGCCATGACTACAAGGACGAAAGAGAGAGGAATTTCTACGACAGTCGATTATGGTTAAAAGAGTGTCGTTTCTTTCTTTAGAACGAGACGACCATCCAAAAAAATGTGATATTATTTTTTAAAGTTTATAATCTTACACTCCTATTTTCCGTTTAAAATACCAAATTTTATTCCTTAAAATAAAATTAAATTAATAAAAAATACAATTTTTAAGGGTTGAAAATTTTATATACGCGCAAATGCAAAAAAGGCGTATATATTAAATTTACTTTATCTTTTCACATATTATTTTTCGAACGGCTGCAAAAATTCTGTTAAAAAAATCATGGTTATCGACAGAAGAAAAAAACAAATGAAATGTTTTTGGCTTTGGATCTCGAAATCGTTTTAATAATTTAAAAAAGGAACTTGGTTCCAAAAAATAGATATCATCTTTTAACCATAATCGACTGTCGTAGAAATTCCTCTCTCTTTCGTCCTTGTAGTCATGGCTATCGATCGATTCGTGATGACCTGGCAAACCGCCCTTCTCGCGGAAATCATACTGCTTTATATTCCACCGAATGACGGAATTTCCATAAAGGTCTTTCATCGTCACAATAATCTTTTCGAACAGTTGGTTGATATTCCTTTTGTGCGTGGGATTACGGCATTTTTCAAAATACCTCGCAAAAATTTGATTACTCACCAAGTACTGATCAAAATTAAATTCTAATCCTATTTTCAAAGAACCAGTAGTATTCAAAATAGCATAAATTTTGCAAGGGCTGATACACTCCCTTTGGAAGAATATTACGACGTTCTCTAAATTTGGAGAGACGTTACAAATTTCGTATAAAACATTTGAAAAATCAATTTTTAATTTTTTCAAATGTTTATAAATGGCTCTATTTTCATTGTCTGAAATCGTTTCGCGGTCATCGATACTTCGTTGGAAACGCGTATACAAATAATTGCTTATTCTGATTTCTAAGTCGATCAAATTCGGAAATGCTTCGACGATTTTATTACTCAATGAACCACAATTAGGATTCTTTTCTAAAAAACTCCAAAATTTGTATAAATTCAATTCCAAGAAACCGTCTATCTTCCGAATGCTCCTTTGCAATTGGTTTCTAAAAGTTTTTGTATCCCAAAAATCGATTATTTTCTTTTCCATTTCCCTTCGCCATGTAAATTTTGAATGCAAGTTGCATAATTTTACATCATTTCCTATAAACTGGCGCACGAGGATTCCCATAACCCCGTGAATGCCTCGGCATGTGAGGCAGAAGGGTATTTTTATTTCGTTTCTTTCACGATCTTTGGTGAGAATATTCCGAAAATTAATTGCCAACATTTTTTGTAACCCGTGAAATACCTGTTCGGGATATTCATCTTCCGCTTCTTGTTCTCCCCCTGACAATGTTTCGTAATTTTCGAATAGCGTCGGGACTTCTCTGATTTCCCATTCGATTATTCTTCTGTCTTCGATTTCAACCACCAAGACTAATTTGTCTAATTTTCGACTCGAGCAATTAACGCATTTAGTAAATGTATTATCCAACCTAGTATAGAGGTGACTGGGAAATAATTCCCCTTCCGACGAGAAATTATAAATCAATTCTAGCGTCTTTACCTCGGTTTTCGCAGCCAATAATCTTACGCGATATTCGTTAACAGGAGTAGATGCGTGTTTATGCATTAAACGAACTCCGATTTTTTGTAAATTAAACAACGCTGAGATCTCAATAAATTCCTCGATGTAGTTATAGTCCACAGTTAACGTAGTTAATTCGTTTAATGAAGGAATACGAAGCCTATGCATTTCGCTCTTAAAATCAAATTCGACAATTACTCTGTTCGTTTTTAAATATTCCAAATCTCAACCAAATTCCAACCAAAGCGTTCCCCGACTTGCTTAAAATAAGAGGGAGTCCCCTATCCTTGCAAATTTCGATTCCCTTTTTTCTCGTCGCCCAACTGCGACATTTGCATATTAGTTTTAGAGCGATTAGATTTGGGAATAAGATCGAAATATTCTTAATCATTTCGAGGAATTCATCCTGAGTAAGAGGATTAGTACCCGTATTTAAAATTTCTAGCTTCTCGATACGAACCAAAGGATCTTTCATCGAGTGCGTTAATGTTAAAAAAGTTTCGTACTGGTCTAAACAAAAAGTGAAAGCCTTTATGCGTTCGTATCCGGTGCCCATTGTTCCAATAACTTTAGCTGATTTAGCGACCGCTGCAGGAACACCCTCGGCCAAACTGTTTGCAGCGACCATACGTTTGTTCAACGTGAGAGTTATCGCCTCGGTCGTCTTGTACGGATTAATCGCCGCATTTTCGAGAAAGTCTAGATACCTCGCTGAGATTTTTATTTCGTCGCCGTCTGAACCGAATAACGGTAGGAGCGGATTGAAATTTAATTCCTTCGCTCCGTGTTTTTCGGTCAATCGATTCATAATCGTATCAAAGAGCAAATGTTTCACCTCAGACCTTTTCGAATACAAACCATTACACGCATCTAGAAAGGTTGGTCTTTCCAAGACGACGTTCAGGGCCAAATCCTGAAGCTTTATCACATCTATTTCCATTTGTAGTTAATCTTCATCGAACTTATATTTTGTAAACAAAATAAAGATTCGGGTTACCCACCACGGAAGAAAAAAAATATTTCTTTTCTCTGATGGCGCTGATCTATCGGGTGTAGAAGACACGACTCTCTTTTATAAACTAAATATGAAAAACGAATACATTAGATTTTTATTTATTATCTTCTATCTATTACCTATTCTGAGGATGATGAATGATATGATGGATCGAATTGATGATGATGATGTCTGAGATGATGATGAATTAAGACTAAAAAAAGAATTTAGACAAAGATAAGAAAAAAAATTATTTTATAAAGATGTATGTATTGTTTCCATTACGAACATACAGACATTCCACTCGTTTCGATGAATTTTTCATGTTTAATTGGGTAAGGAATTGAAACATTTCCCAATAATTCGATCGGATCATTGTTTTAAGCGTTCCCTCGGTTTCGCTGTCTCGACGGGCCTTTCGAGTTCTTAATCCGATCGATTGACTTATTAAGCGAATGGCCCACTCACGATTAATTGGATTAGGAACTGAAACGCTCCATATATTTTGCTGACTCGAAGGGTATTACGAGCTCTCAATCCGGTTGACCGAAGATAATATCGTATAAGTCGATCGGGGTGTTTTTAATTTTTAATTATTTTCTTTTAAAATATATAGTTGATGATGATGTTGTCGTTTTGGAACGACCAGAATATCTTAAAGTAAATCTTCATTGGGACCCGAAACCTGATTGAAAGTCGCAGTAGAATAATAAAATTGAAGAAATAACTTTTTTTGGATAAATTATTATTATATTTAAGATCAATTAAAAAAATGAAGCAGGGAAAATAAAAATGTTAATATAAGTTATAAAATTTTAATTTATTTCAAGAACATTAACAAAAAATATACAATGTGATAAAGTTGAAATATTTTTATATATTATACGCTTAAATATTATCAATATTTCAATAATTTTTGCGTACGTACTACGTTTTCATGAAATGATTGCTTTGAAGGCGTACTTTATAGCGCTCCTACAGATCGGACATAACTCGAGGGCGAGTGCGCAACAACAGCACGTTACCATGTGTTTGCAAGGTAAAAATACAATTTCCGATTTATTGTCTATACAAACTGTGCAAAGCTTGTCTCTTGCAAAATTACGGGTTTCCGTCGAGGAGGCCGAGACGGGTGTAGCTTCTTCAGTGATTGATTGCGAAAGATCATGGATATTAGATAGATTGTTACGACGTGCGGGTATCGACGCAGAATTTTGAATAGTGTTTTCATCGTTATGGGTGCTTTCATCAGCGATTATCACGCTCGTGCTAGGTTCGTTTAACGTTCTTGGGCTGATACGATCATCGTTGGTTTCTCGTTCGGCTTCGTCAGTGGTAATTAATTCAGAAAAATCATTACTATTTTCATTACGATTCGTGCTTTCAGCAGCTGTCATCGTGGTATTTACGCTCGGATTATTTATCGTAACTGGGCGGGAACGATCCTCGATGGTCGATGGTCCTATTTTATTTTCCAAATATTGTCGCAAGACAGAAATCATATTGAGACAATCGTCTATTATTCCATCGGCTCGCCTCATTCGCTCTCTAGCTTTTTTAACTATTTCGCTTTCATATCCCGAAGGTGATGTGTATCTAGTCACAACACTTTCCGCTATTCCCTCCGGTTCATTACCATTTTGACCATGAGATTCTAACGACGACGACGACTGCATCAACCACGAAGATGACGGCGACGAGGATGGTGCTGCTGCTTCTGTAGCTATCGCTGCTGCTGTTACATTCGACAACGACTCTTCCCGCCGAGGCACGCGAGAAGCAGGAACTTCCGAGAGTTTGGGGTCTTTATTAAACGAAATAAATAGGCATTCGGGGGACCATTTAGCGTGTTCGTCCCACGGGTCGTCGTTCGCCTCCCAGTTTCTGAGTCCGAGGCCGCAATAGAAACACCTCACGTGATCGCTAAGATTATAATAATAAAATCCTGCCTCCACTAATTTCTCTGGAGTCTGCCTAACCCTATTAGGCCAACCCATGAAGGACTGTAAACGGGTATCTCGCATCGCAAATTCCTTAGCTCGGGGTGCCAGGTAAGGGCGAAGGCCGAAACTCGTAATCAATAAATTTTTAGTCGAAGAATTAGTTAAAATTTTTAAACAGTCGTGATATTCTGACCACGTGCCTCTTGTGTCTCTTCTCCCTAAACCGCACACATCGATGCCGCTGGTTGGCGCGTCGCTACCGGCATCGGAAGAAAAATTTGTCGAAGCCATATTTCTTCCCTCTATCGGAATATTTTCAGTTTTTTCTCCACGAGCGAATAGACATTGGGGACTTTTATCTAAATGTTCTCCTTTCGGAGTATCTCCTAGAACCCAATGACCGATAATTCGCTTGCAAAATATGCATGCGCAATAGTCTTCCTTTCGCAAGTAAAAAAAACCCTCTTTCGCCAGTTCTTCGGGAGAAATGAAAGATACGGGCCAATCTATGAAGGTAAGCAGTCTTTCTTTTTCGAACAAAAATTCGGCCTCTGGATATATAAACGCTTTAGACCGCCGAGGTCGGCTATCACCGACCTCCATCATCGGTCGGGAAATTATTATTATCTCTTCGGATTTAGATGCCGTCTAGATGACGGGTTCGCGGACACCAGTGTTCTGCCGCGTGCGAAGCGCGGTTTATATCTAAAAAAAATAAATAGAAAATTAACTTTTCTATGCTTTCAAATTCCGCTGTATAGAATATTAATAATTGTTATTTTTGTGAAAACGAATGCATTTCTTATATTTCAAAAATATATATATATCAATAGATATTCGAGCAAAATCATTTACCTCGTTCAAAAAATATATAGATAAATGCGGCTTGATTTCGGAGAAATTTGGCGTGAATGTGACAATGAGTACTTCTGAAGGAATCTAAGAAAAAACGGAAAAACAAATATTTATTGAGAGTTTATGAGGTAAAAAATATTTATAAAATATTTTTCTGATTCACTTTTTGACAATTTTAGTTCTTTCGAAATTATTAAAGAGAATTGATCGGTGATAATAAAAAATACATATATTGCAATTGTTTCTTTTCAAAAGATTTCATTTTTCGCTACCATTAAAATGATATAATTTATTTTTGCTAAAAAATAGATATATTAAAACCATCTCACCTGATAAAAATTATAAATTGGCCTAAGGGACTACTACTTCAACCAGTCCAATCTCTGCTAAGAAAAGCAAATCCACTATCCGGTGTTTCAACAACAACGAGAACAAGGGCAAGGTGGTGGCGGTTTCCAAATAAAAAATCGTCACTTAGGGCTCGAAAGAAAAGCACGAACAATCAAGGGCAGCACTCGACGAGGTTTCCGCACTCAACTTGGAACTGTCGGTAACTGATGGCACCGATGGCTCTCTCCCTCTTTTATACTATTTAAATGCTTATGTTGGCAAATTCCAGAGTGCCATATGACGTGGCACTTCCGGGTATTTAGGAAAAAAATATTAACTTTTTCCAAACGCGTTTATTCATCAGAAAATAGCAAAAATATTTTTCATTTTGTGACAAAGCAATTTTTTTTAAAATGTATCGTTAAACCGATTATGACGTCATATAGTTACGTTTCATTGGGAACTAATATAAGTCGAAAGTCTACGTGCAAATTATGAAAAACAGTTTCGACTTAAAAAATTTTGGTTATTAAAATTTTTTTGTAATTTATTTTCTTTGAGATTTTTTTAGATTTTTGAACTTAGTAACCTATGAAACGTCATTTTATCTGGTTGAAGCGATAGTTTTTACCCTAAAAAGTGTCGCGCGATCAAACAAGGTCGTTTTTTGATTCCCTTCGAAACGTCACTATAATATAGTAAAGGGAATCACTAAAGCGGCTTAATTCTTTCAAAAACCGTAAATATACGAATCTCGCTTGAAGCGAAAGCAAGAAATAACGTTACTAAATACTTCTCGGGAGTTGGTGCAAAATTAACTTTTCGTTCCTTAAGCGAGTTTTTTTTCGAGAGAAACCAAGAAAAAAATTACGTTAAAAAAAATAATATAATATAATACAATATAATATAATATAATCTTTTTTTATTCCAGTCTCCTATAAAATATATTAAATCATTTTTTATGGTGACTAAATTAAAAAATTATTAAAAAATAGTAATAAATTTGTATTTTTTCGGAAATTATACTATCTCGCGCGAAGCGAAGCCGAATAACGTCACTTTTTTACTTCTCGGTAGATAACGTGAAATAAAGTTTTCCGTTCCTTTTATTTACGCTGCATTCCGACCGAATATAAAGAAAATACTTGTATTGTATCTGAGACTAAATAAATTGTTATCTTTTTTTATTTAATTTAGGTTCACTTCTAACCATTTTCTAAGGTACAATTAATTTTTTAGAACCTGAATATTCAATTCTTTACAGACTTTTTGATTCTCGTAGTTATTTTTTTGGTAGAAAACAAAATCTCTTTAGGAATATATTTATATATATATATATATATATATATATATATATATATATATATATATATATATATATATATATATATATATATATATATATTTTTTATTTTTTTTTTTTAAATCTGTATTTTTTTTATTTCTGTTGGAAAAAATTGGAACAATCAATTTAAATTTTTGGCAAAAACCCATAATAAAGGGAACGGTTTTTTGTTCGATCACCTTACGCAAAGGGGGAACACTTAGGGTTTTTCAATTTTGCTTTCGGTCACGAAAGTTGTAACTCATTGTCATTCAATTTTGCTTTCGGTCTCGAAAGTTGTAACTCATTCTCATTCAATTTTGCTTCCTCGGCTTAAATAGTGAATCAACCGAATGAGAATGAGTTAGACTTAGCCGAAGCTTAAAAATGGATAGTTGTAAGAAATCAAAATCTATCATACCTAGAATAATCAAAAGGTTACAAAAAGTACGTCCGACGTAGTAAGTTCTACAACATACTTTAATTTCAGTATGATAGATTGTGATTACTTTAGCACTAAATTGGCCATTTCCAACCTATGTCCATAGGCTCCCAATCTCTAAATTTTTAACATTTATAAAAAGTTACAAATTACCATTTTTAAAGGGTAATGTCTTTCCAAGTAAGAGAAGTAAGGCTGCATGAAGGGCATAAAGAGCGCCACAACCGCGTAAATTACTTTGCATAAGAGGCAGAATTGTACTTTTATTTCGTTTTTTTTCGATCTAATGCCGCTTCTTGTTGTTCCCGCTCTGATAATTTCACGTACTTTTTGATCGGCTGCGGAGCTTTAGTAATTTCCCATTCGATTATTCTCGGGAACCGCTACCCTTCCAGATCAGCGTCCCGCCCAGATCCGCGCATCGTTCTTCTCAAAAAATTTAATTTCTTCAACAACCATTTGATACAATATTATAACAAAAAGAAAATATTTTGTTTTCGTCTAAGCTTCGGACTCTACTTTCCGAGGCATGGCCAAAAATTTGAAAAAGTCTAGGCTAGTTGGCAAAAATTATATACCTAGTAGCCGGGAAAATAAAAGAATACGCGTTTTTTATGCAAATTTATTTTCATTTCTCACACTTTATTTTCTATATACTATTTGAAAATCAAAATCACTTTTCCGGGGGCGGTCGTTATAAAGAAAACTATAAAACGGCAATTCTTCAGCCTCCTCGTCTGCAGTAGCACCGATGTCCGCGCAACTCCCCTTAATTCTAAGACTATTGTATTGGTTGCAATTTAGTTCATTAGGGGGAGGATTATTGAAAGATTTGTCTGGGCGGTAAACGAAACATATGTTGTCACCAATTCCTCCGCCAGTACATTTTTTTGACCCCTGCCCAAAAGCCGGATCGTTTGTTCCTTCTTGTCCAATATATAGCGTTTCGTTTCTGAAGAGCGTATGGATTATTCTATTCTCGAATGTTTGAATTCTTAATGACTTGAAGTCATTTTTAGATTTTTCTCGATCGTCATATTTTCTCAAAACAAATGTCAAAACCGCCGGCCTACCTTCGCATTCCTCGGATATTATTCTCCTAAAAAGGATTCTTTCCCTCGTTAAAACAGTGAAAGGTATTTCAAAATCGAAAAATGGGTATGCCTTACCGCTCATTTTTCTTTCTTCAATTTCGCATTCGGCGGCGTCTGAGCCCAAGGTAGATTGAAGGAGCAACGTTAATAATATAATCGATAAGTTCATCATATCTGCGGAATTAACAAGTAACGCTCTTGTCGTAATTGGAATCGATCGAGAAATGAAAAAAGTGAGAAGGCTTCGCTTTTATATAGAAAAAAAGGGTTGACACGCAAATCCATTAGAAAAAAAGTATTTATTAATTAACACTTTTTTAATTTTAAAATTTCCAAAATAATAATCAATTATTATTATTATTTATAATTTTAATATTTTGTATATATATTATATATACTATATATAATATTATATATATATATATATATATATATAATATATATATATATTATGTACTATATATAATACTATATATATATATAATATATATTATATATTATATCATATATTAATATAATTATAATATATTTATATCCTTAAAAGGATATGCTTAGGGAAAATAGGGAGCACACTTTGGTTTATGCGGATAATGCGGCAGTGATAACATCAGGAGCTCAAGACCTGCAAGAAGCTGTGCATAGGTGGAACGAGGTACTGAAGTCAATGGGCATGAGAATAAAAAGAGAGAAAACGGAAATAATGAAGCCTGTCAATATTATGGCATTTTACACTTCTGGAAATTTCCGCATCTAATTCTTTGTAGAACTGAACAAGAAGATCAAATTATGTTCCAAAACGCATTTTAATAAAATCGCCACTAAAGGAACGTTTACTTTGGGCAATTTTTAAAAAATTTAGTAGACAAAAAAATAATGGTCATACGTAATGCAATTTTCCAAATCTATCAATCATTATTTCCTACTGTAAGGAGATGCTAGTTTACGAGCCCTAAATTCGTTATTTTTTGTTATTTCTGGTGGGGAAAAATTTTCTAAAGGGAACAGATCAATTTAAATTTTTGGCGAAAGCCATAATAAAGGGAACGGTTTTTTGGTTCCATCACCTTACGCAAAGGGCGTAAAAGGGTTTTTTCCGGAAATTTTGAACTTGTCCAGGGACCCCCCGTACGCCCCTTAAACTAATGATTGAGTACCTAAGGACCCTACGACTGATTTTAGTTTCACGGTATCTCAAATTATTTCTGGGTTATTGCCACGTGTTTGCCGCCATGTTTATATATTCAAACCTTTATGACTTAGCAGGTTGAAATTATAAATTACTGTGGTGCTCACTACGTTGTACTATTTCTCTATATCTTTTGTTATTCCGAAGTATGATAGGATTTTTGATTTCGTTTAGCACCAAAGTTGGCCATTTTCCGTTCTTATTATATTTATTTTATTTTTCAAAAAAGTAACACTTTCCTTTTTAAACGGCAATTAATATTCCTTTCCCGGTACGTTGCGTAAGGGGTTGCAAGGTCATACAGTTTGAAATATATAATACATTGGCAATTTTTCATTTAAAAGAGTTTTGACCGAATTGAGTAGCGAAGCCGAGAGTCGATAGTTCGTGAAATCAACAATCTTCATTTTTTTAAAGGTTACTAAATAGCTACATAACGAGGTAGTTCTACAAGAACTATTTACAGCCTGTAGGTATAATGCAAAAAATTGAAAATATAAGCTGTCTCTAAAATATGCATCTTTACACTTCTGGAAATTTACGATTAATTCTTGTAAGTAAAGGGAACAAGAAGATCAAATTTCTGGTGGAAAAAATTCTAAAGGGAACAATCAATTTAAAATTTTTGGCGAAAAGCCATAATATAGGAACGGTTTGGTTCCATACCTTACGCATTTTCGGAAATTCTTGAACTTGTTCTCAGGAACCCCCCGTAGCCCCTTAAACTGATTGACGAGTACCTAGGACCTAACGACTGTTTTTAGTTTTTACGAATATCTCAATTATTCCTGGGTTATGCACGTGCTTTGCCCCCGCCATGTTTATATATTCACAAACTGTAAGACCTAGCAGTTGAAGATTTATAAATTACGTGGGTGCATACTACGTATGTACTTTTTTCTATTTCTCATTGTTTTTCCGAGCATAATAGATTTTGATTTCTTTAGCACCAAATTGGCCATTTCCGTTCCGAGACGTCCTATATTGACCGTGATTTATTGGGCTTTAACGATAGTTTAAGCTTAAGTAAATGGCATGAAAGCGTTCAACCGCTTTTTTTAGAGTCCAGTTAGAAGACGCTAATTAAGAAAATATTTTAAACTAGTAATATTTACATAAAAATAAAGAAAAATTATTCGTTTTTATTAAGATTATCCCATATATAAGATGCGCATCGCACAGGCTGAGCCACATACGCTAATCGACCCAGTAGCGTGTATATACTACACCGTTTTAGAGTCTCGTTGTTCCGTCTCTCCACTGCTTCCAGCGAATATCGCAAGAAAAAAATTTTTTTTTTATGTAAACCAAAAAAGGATAAGAAATTAACCGCGAAGACGATATTTCTTCGAAAACGCCAGACGATTCTGACAATGATGCTTCGATATCGACGTCAAAACACATCCGCATTCGAAGACGATGATTGTTTAGATTTGGATGACAAATATAACAGATTATCAATATTATCAAATGAAGTGTTATACCGCATTTTTAAATATATATCATTTCAAGACATATACAAAATTATGGTTGTTTTGACCTCGAGAAAACACGAGGTGAATTACTACCTGCAAGAGAAATATCTAATCGATAAAAATGAGCCGGAAAAGCTAAATTTCGATAGGCTTTTTTCAGTAATCGAATCAAATGATGATACAGAAAAGACCTCTAACATTTTTTTAAACTTTATTATAACTGCGATTGAGAATCCCTATAAAAATCACTCTTATCGCACGCCTAGAGCAATAGCCTTGACGTTGACCAAATACATGATCTCCGAATGCCGATTGCCGCTCGCCGGGACTACCGCTGCTCCTGCCGCTGCCGCTGCCGCTGCCGCTGCCGCTTCTGCTGATTCTGCTCCTGCTGCTGCCACTAGTTCGTTTTTGATTACAATGAATAACGCGTACGAGCATTTGACTTGTTTAATCCTTTCATTAGAGGATTGCCAAACGTTAAAAAAATTAAACGATTTTTTGAAGCGACAAGAAGAACCTTTATCGAATATCACAGTTCTAGAAATTGTCAATAAGGGTGTCACTAATCCTTTTGCCCAGGAAGACGACTTTCTCGAAATGCTGAAAAGTATTTCGATTTTCTTTCCAAAATTATCCACGTTAAAACTGACCTGCAAATGCCGCCAAATTTTTTTAAGACAGAACGAAAACGACGAAAATTCTTCAATCGGTTATTTTTGGCGCTACCCACCTGTTAAGTTAAGCAAGTCTGCGAACGCTCTAATAGGTCAAGAGGAGTTTTTTAAAATCAAATACGCGAATTCAACATTTCACGAAATTGATTTATCGAGCAAAATGGAGAAGGTTGAAATTCCTTCATTTAACCATTTAACGACATTGGTTGTAGATTATAACGCCATCGAAGAAATTATGGAGATCTCCTCATTGTTTAATTTAAATAAAATCGGTATTCGTTTAAACCACATTCACCCTTCAACTGTCTTCGATAGCGATCGCGTATTGATGTTGGTTAAGAAAACTAAAGTGGAGGTGTTAGAGCTGATATTGAGCTTCTACTCGGAAGAAGAATTATTTCCCAATTACACCTACCCTTTTTTGTTCGACATGCCGGGCGAATTCGAACATTGCGTTAGACTTAGATGCAAATTGTGCCACGAGAAACGCTTAACTAGTATATTTATGGTGGTCGAAATCGAAAATCGAAGAATAATGGAATGGGAAATCACCGAAAAGGGATCTGAAATTTATCCGAAAATTCCGGATAAAAATAGAGTGGATGAAGAAACGTCATATACTGACATATCATATTCAGAAGAGCAGCGGGAAATAAGAATGATGAGTAATAAATTTTATCAAAAGTTTAGTGAATTTCGTGAAATAAACAAAATAATCGCACGAATGTGTCTCTTGTGTAGGTCAATTCGTTACGTTATGCAGTTTTTAATGCGCTACTTTTTTGAGCGTTCAACCAGCAATTTTAAATATACGGAAGGACGATGCCGCCCACCTTTTTGCCAGACGAATCACACGATATTAGAAGAGAAAATAATCGGCGCTTGGGATATGAATTTTTTTAGAACCAATTTGCGAAGGATGATCAGAAAAACCGATGGTTTCCTCGAGCTGAAGATAGGAGATCTCTGCGAATTTAATACTATCCTTCGAAGAAATGCGAAATTTAATACAACTTCATCACCTTCCAAATTTGAAAATGTGAATAATTTAAAGCTAGTGGTGGATGAATTTTATAAATCTAATGTTGGTCCTAAATATTTAAGCATGAAAATTGCCGAAACATTCCCGAATTTAACGAGTTTGGAAATCAGACGTAGATATTTTTTATTTTTGTCCGCCCTTAAAAACGCGGATGATAAAAATGGTAATCATGAATACGTGTTTAAAAATTTGAAAGAATTAAAAATTGACTTCGTTGAGGTTTTAAATCATATTTGCTGCGTTTCTCCAAAGCTTGAAAAGATTACAGTATGCCTGGGTTTGGAGGGAATTTTGTCAATGGATGGTGTTTCTATTACCGAACTTTGTGAAATTCTGAACAATATTCAACCTTTAAAAACAACGCTAGAACTCAATTTCGATCGATATTTAGAGCGTCGAAAAAAGGTTAAAATTAGCCTAGGTAAAAAACGCGAATCGCTTATCAATTTGAGTTATGAAGAAAAAAAAAACATTTTGATCAAAAACTTGTTTATAACTTTGAAAAACACCTGCGGAAAAACTCTTTTTCAATGGAAAATAAGAAGATACGGAGGTACGCGGAGTCCCGATTTACCCAGCCAGTATGAATTATTAAGTGGCCTGGACCTTGTCAAAAGGAGAGAAAATTTCTTTGAGGGCGACTTATGGTTAAAGGAAGATGTTTATTTTTTATTTGATGACAGTATATTCTTTTTTTTAGAAAATTTTCACGAAACTACTCCCAAAACAATACATATAATTAATGGGATCAGAGAGGATATCGATGATCATAATTTTTTTAATGAAATTTTTAAAGTTGTGGCTCATAAAATAAGTAAGCTTTTAAACGAAATAAAATAATTTGTAACATACATTGACAGGCGCATCCTCGCGCATATATTTATGTGCACGTGTAAATGTTTTGTAACCAATTTAAAATTTTCTTTATTGATATATAAATGTATTCATAACCACTCAAATAATTTCTTTATTAACATACAAATGTGCTTATCAGAAGCAATTCTAAATGTGCATTTTTATTTGAATGACGAAAAATTTTGAGTAATTTTATTTATTTTATTTATTCCCCCCTAAAATCCCATTTTTTAGGAAAATTATTTTTTAGGGGTAACTACAATAAAAAAATGTTTATAAGTGAATAAATAAGTAAATAAATAAGAAAATAAATATATGTACCCTTAATTTTATAGACGCTGGCGATAACTCATTCTCATCCAATTTTGCTTCCTCGGCTTAAATAGTGAATCAACCGAATGAGAATGAGTTAGACTTAGCCGAAGCCGAAAAATCGATAGTTGTAAGAAATCAAAATCTATCATACTTAGAATAATCAAAAGGTTACAAATAGTACAACGCAGTAAGTTCTACAACATACTTTAATTTCAACTTGTTAGGTCATACGAGTTTGAAAATATAAGCCTGTCAATATTATGGCATCTTACACTTCTGGAAATTTCCGATTTAAATTCTTTGTAAGTAAAGGGAAAAAGAAGATCAAATTTGTGCCAAAAGGCATAATAAAATCGCTATAAAGGGAACGTTACCTTGTGAATTTTAAAAATTCGTAGAAAAAAAAATAATGGTCATACGTAAATGCAATTTCAATCTATCAATTAGTTATGACCTACTGTAAGGGGGCACGCTAGCTACGGCCTAAATTCCGTGTTTTTTTTTATTTCTGGTGGAAAAAATTTCTAAAGGGAACAATCAATTTAAATTTTTGGCAAAACCCATATTAAAGGGAACGGTTTTTTGTTCAATCATCTTACGCAAAGGGGGAAACACTTAGGGTTTTTTTCCGGAAATTTTGAAACTTGTCCCAGGAACCCCCTGTACCCCCGCCAACTAATGAGGAGTAACTAAGGACCCTACGACTGATTTTAGTTTTACGATATCGCAAATTATTCCTGGGTTATTGCCACCTGTTGCTGCCATGTTTATACATTCAAAACTGTAAGACCTAGCAGGTTGAAATTATAAATTACTATGGTGCTTACTACGTTGTACTATTTCTATCTCTTTGGTTATTCCAAGTATGATAGATTTTGATTTCTTCAGCACCAAATTGTCCATTTCCGATATATTTATTTTATTTTTCAAAAAAGGTTACAAAATATAATAATAGTAAGAACCAATCGAGTGACGGGGAACGTTTTTTAAACGGAGAACGTTTGGAGACGAGGAACGAGTGGAGACGGGGAACGAGTGGAGACGGGGAACGAGTGGAGACGGGGAACGAGTGGAGACGGGGAACGAGTGGAGACGGGGAAGGGGTGGAGACGGGAAACGAGTGGAGGAACGGAACAGAACATGAAACGAGTGGAGACGGGGAAGGATAAATAATTTTAGAGGTAAGTATAAAATAATAGTATAAAAGTATAAATAAATAAATAAATAAATAAAAAAATAAATAAGATGTTTAATTTTTAATCGCGTATTTCGTTTTGAAAATAAATTTTCGTATTAAATAAAATTATTATTTAAAGATATCTAAGTTACTTAAATTTTTTCAATATAAAGAGATACGGCGGTTTTTTATATTCACTTCCAAATTTAGTTCCTTGACAAAAAATGGCACAATACAGTGGAAAAGCACTGTACGTATATTGTTAAGGCCATAAAATTTTCTATGCGATTTTGCGGCGGGGGACCGAAATACTTCGAAAATCTAAAGCCTTGTATCCATATAACTAAAGACGAAACTCACCCTGGTTTGCCCGAAAATTCTCACGTCGTCATTTTATATAACATTACAAATAATATATCGCGAAGAATAATTTCTCACGTTCTACAACGTGGCGTGGATGAATATGGCTTGAATATTGGACTGATTGATTTTATTACTGAATTTAATAACGAGAACTATGAACAATATAACGCCAAATTTATACGTATAGGCAATTTCCTTTTAAAAGAGCCGGAAAGTAAGGTAAGGCACCTTTTGTGCGAAACCGATTGGCGATTAATCAATTTAAATTTAACCACCCTGCGTTCGTAAAAGCTACCTACGAACAAAAGTATGATGGGAGAGGAAGATAGTTACCGAAACAATGGGGTAAATGAAAAAGGAAACGATCCGGACGAAGATGAAGAAAGGGAAAACGAGAGTGAAGAAGAAGGCGAAGAAGACGAATCAGATATTCAAATATCATAACAATACACACAATATTTATCGTGGGATAGTGACGAGCAACCAATCGAAAAAAATGAATCAGTCGAGAGACCAAGACATTTTGTATGACCATTATTCCTAAAACTATTGTGGTTTAAAATCGGCTGAAGGTAAAAAGGGTAGACTGTATAAAAGATTTTAGTATTCCTTATTACAGAAATTGTGTTGAATCTCCTCCTGTGCTCCTGTGACTTTTTTTTTGTTCAATAAAATGTTAGGGCTTAAACGATAATTTGTTCTTTTATATTTGCCAATAAAAATATTTTAAAATTTGGGATCGACACCTTACTGAGTTAGTAAAAGAGGAAAATAATATCGTCTCGATAGTTTAAAAACACTTTACTGAGAATAAATATTAAGAAAACACGGATTATGCACATATTTAAATGATAATTATGCAAAGTTTACTGACTTTATTTAATACATGAAAAAATATATTACTTCTATTATTCTTTCTCTGTTTCAATTGCCGATGATGCTCTTAGAGGTATTAATCAACCGTTCTGTTTTTATTAACATCAATGGATTACGTTCCCGATAGGCTTTATAAAGGAAGGTTTTTTCTCAACTACTGCTTCTTCGGAATCATTTTTAGATTATCTTAATCTTCGGATTCATTTTCGCTAGACCTGTTGCTGTTACTACTATCGCCACTGTCGCTGCCGCCTCTGCGTCTACCACTGCCACTACCCCTGTCACAGCCGCTACTACTACTACTACTACTACTACAAATACTACTGCTACTACCTTTGCTGCTGCCTCTAGATTTATCTTTGATAGAGCGACTACTCGCCTTTCGGTAGTCACTGCTTCTAACGCGATCCTCGTTATTGCTAGGATCATCCTCGTCCTCTTCAGACGATCAATTTATTTCGTTTGCAAAATAAAAAAATAAAATAAAAAAATACGGTGATGCGACAATTTATCGCCTATGAAAGAGAAAGAGTTAAGACTTTAAGAAAAATAAGAACGAAGGAAAAAAATAAATATCCAATATGTGAATAACTGATTATTATCAATTCTTCACAGACTTAGATTCCGTAATTATTTTTTTATTTTGGTTTCTCTGGTAAATGGGCGTCGTGCAATATTTTTTATTTTTTTTTAATTTAGTTACCTCTAAAAATTATTTATCGTAGAAAATGGATTTTAGAGGTAACTAAATTAAAAAAAAATAAAAAATATTGCACGACGCCCATTTACCAGAGAAACCAAAATAAAAAAATAATTACGGAATCTAAGTCTGTGAAGAATTGATAATAATCAGTTATTCACATATTGGATATTTATTTTTTTCCTTCGTTCTTATTTTTCTTAAAGTCTTAACTCTTTCTCTTTCATAGGCGATAAATTGTCGCATCACCGTATTTTTTTATTTTATTTTTTTATTTTGCAAACGAAATAAATTGATCGTCTGAAGAGGACGAGGATGATCCTAGCAATAACGAGGATCGCGTTAGAAGCAGTGACTACCGAAAGGCGAGTAGTCGCTCTATCAAAGATAAATCTAGAGGCAGCAGCAAAGGTAGTAGCAGTAGTATTTGTAGTAGTAGTAGTAGTAGTAGTAGTAGCGGCTGTGACAGGGGTAGTGGCAGTGGTAGACGCAGAGGCGGCAGCGACAGTGGCGATAGTAGTAACAGCAACAGGTCTAGCGAAAATGAATCCGAAGATTAAGATAATCTAAAAATGATTCCGAAGAAGCAGTAGTTGAGAAAAAACCTTCCTTTATAAAGCCTATCGGGAACGTAATCCATTGATGTTAATAAAAACAGAACGGTTGATTAATACCTCTAAGAGCATCATCGGCAATTGAAACAGAGAAAGAATAATAGAAGTAATATATTTTTTCATGTATTAAATAAAGTCAGTAAACTTTGCATAATTATCATTTAAATATGTGCATAATCCGTGTTTTCTTAATATTTATTCTCAGTAAAGTGTTTTTAAACTATCGAGACGATATTATTTTCCTCTTTTACTAACTCAATAAGGTGTCGATCCAAAATTTTAAAATATTTTTATTGGCAAATATAAAAGAACAAATTATCGTTTAAGCCCTAACATTTTATTGAACAAAAAAAAGTCACAGGAGCACAGGAGAAGATTCAACACAATTTCTGGAATAAGGAATACTAAAATCTTTTATCCAATCTACCCTTTTTACCTTCAGCCGATTTTAAACCACCATAGTTTTAGGAATAATGGTCATAAAAAATGTCTTGATCTCTCGACTGATTAATTTTTTTCGATTGGTTGCTCGTCACTATCCCACGATAAATATTGTGTGTATTGTTATGATATTTGAATATCTGATTCGTCTTCTTCGCCTTCTTCTTCACTCTCGTTTTCCCTTTCTTCATCTTCGTCCGGATCGTTTCCTTTTTCATTTACCCCATTGTTTCGGTAACTATCTTCCTCTCCCATCATACTTTTGTTCGTAGGTAGCTTTTACGAACGCAGGGTGGTTAAATTTAAATTGATTAATCGCCAATCGGTTTCGCACAAAAGGTGCCTTACCTTACTTTCCGGCTCTTTTAAAAGGAAATTGCCTATACGTATAAATTTGGCGTTATATTGTTCATAGTTCTCGTTATTAAATCCAGTAATAAGATCAATCAGTCCAATATTCAAGCCATATTCATCCACGCCACGTTGTAGAACGTGAGAAATTATTCTTCGCGATATATTATTTGTAATGTTATATAAAATGACGACGTGAGAATTTTCGGGCAAACCAGGGTGAGTTTCGTCTTTAGTTATATGGATACAAGGCTTTAGATTTTCGAAGTATTTCGGTCCCCCGCCGCAAAATCGCATAGAAAATTTTATGGCCTTAACAATATACGTACAGTGCTTTTCCACTGTATTGTGCCATTTTTTTCTGTCAAAGAACTAAATTTGGAAGTGAATATAAAAAACCGCCGTATCTCTTTATATTGAAAAAATTTAAGTAACTTAGATATCTTTAAATAATAATTTTATTTTTAAAAAAAAAAAAATTACGAAATTTATTTTCAAAACGAAATACGCGATTAAAATTTATTATCATTATTTATTTTTTTATTTATTTATTTATTTATTTATACTTTTTATTTATTAGTTACCTCTAAAAAATTATTTATCCTTCCCAGGTCTCACTCGTTTTCCCTCGTCACCCTTCCCCGTTCAACGTCGTTCCCGTCTCACTCGTCCGTCTCACTCGTTCCCGTTATTACTCGTTCCCCATACTCTCACCTGTTCCTCGCTCCAACTTCTCCGTTTAAAAACAGTTCCCGTCACCGATTGGTTCTTTACTATTATTATATTTTGTAACCTTTTTTGAAAAATAAATAATATATCGGAAATGGAACATTTGCGTGCTGAAGAAATCAAATCTTCATACTTGGAATAACAAGAGATAGAAATAGTTACACAGTAGTACAGCACCCATAGTATCTTACTGAATTTCACACCTGCATAGGTTCTTTACAGTTTGATGTCATAAACTGGCAGCAACAGGTGGCCAATAACCCAGGATCAATTTGCGATATCGTTAAAATTAAATCAAGTCGTAGCGGTCCTTAGTTTAACTCCTCTTAGTTGGCGGGGGTTACAGGCTGGGTTCCTGGGACAAGTTTCAAAATTTTCCGGAAAAAACCCTAAGTGTTTCCCCTTTGCGTAAGATGATTGAACAAAAAACCGTTCCCTTTAATATGGGTTTTGCCAAAAATTTAAATTAATTGTTCCCTTTGAAATTTTTTCCACCAGAAATAAAAAAAAAACACGGAATTTAGGCCGTAGCTAGCGTGCCTCCTTACAGTAGGTTATAACTAATTGATAGATTGAAATTACATTTACGTATGACCATTATTTTTTTTTTTCTACGAATTATTTTAAAATTCACAAGGTACGCTTCTTTATATCATGTAATATGCAAATGTGTATATTGATCTTTCTTTTTCCCTTTTAATTATAAAAATTTAGATCGGAAATTTCCAGAAGTGTAAGATGCCATAATATTGACAGGCTTATATTTTCAAACTTGTATGACCTAACAGGTTGAAATTAAAGTATGTTGTAGATCTTACTACGTTGTACTATTTGTAACCTTTTGATTATTCTAAGTATGATAGATTTTGATTTCTTACAACTATCGATTTTTCGGCTTCGGCTAAGTCTATAACTTCATTCTCATTCGGTTGATTCACTATTTAAGCCGAGGAAGCAAAATTGAATGAGAATGAGTTATCGCGAGCGTCTATAAAATTAAGGGTACATATATTTATTTTCTTATTTATTTACTTATTTATTCACTTATAAACATTTTTTTATTGTAGTTACCCCTAAAAAATAATTTTCCTAAAAAATGGGATTTTAGGGGGGAATAAATAAAATAAATAAAATTACTCAAAATTTTTCGTCATTCAAATAAAAATGCACATTTAGAATTGCTTCTGATAAGCACATTTGTATGTTAATAAAGAAATTATTTGAGTGGTTATGAATACATTTATATATCAATAAAGAAAATTTTAAATTGGTTACAAAACATTTACACGTGCACATAAATATATGCGCGAGGATGCGCCTGTCAATGTATGTTACAAATTATTTTATTTCGTTTAAAAGCTTACTTATTTTATGAGCCACAACTTTAAAAATTTCATTAAAAAAATTATGATCATCGATATCCTCTCTTATCCCATTAATTATATGTATTGTTTTGGGAGTAGTTTCGTGAAAATTTTCTAAAAAAAAGAATATACTGTCATCAAATAAAAAATAAACATCTTCCTTTAACCATAAGTCGCCCTCAAAGAAATTTTCTCTCCTTTTGACAAGGTCCAGGCCACTTAATAATTCATACTGGCTGGGTAAATCGGGACTCCGCGTACCTCCGTATCTTCTTATATTCCATTGAATAAGAGTATTTCCGCAGGTGTCTTTCAAAGTTATGAACAAGTTCTTGATCGAAATGCTTTTTCTTTCTTCATGACTCAAATTGATAAGCGATTCGCGTTTTTTACCTAGGCTAATTTTAACCTTTTTTCGACGCTCTAAATATCGATCGAAATTGAGTTCTAGCGTTGTTTTTAAAGGTTGAATATTGTTCAGAATTTCACAAAGTTCGGTAATAGAAACACCATCCATTGACAAAATTCCCTCCAAACCCAGGCATACTGTAATCTTTTCAAGCTTTGGAGAAACACAGCAAATATAAATTAAAACCACAACGAAGTCAATTTTTAATTCTCTCAAATTTTTAAAAACATATTCATGATCACCTACGTTTTATCATCCGCGTTTTTAAGGGCGGACAAAAATAAAAAATATCTACGTCTGATTTCCAAACTCGTTAAATTCGGGAATGTTTCGGCAATTTTCATGCTTAAATATTTAGGACCAACATTAGATTTATAAAATTCATCCACCACTAGCTTTAAATTATTCACATTTTCAAATTTGGAAGGTGATGAAGTTGTATTAAATTTCGCATTTCTTCGAAGGATAGTATTAAATTCGCAGAGATCTCCTATCTTCAGCTCGAGGAAACCATCGGTTTTTCTGATCATCCTTCGCAAATTGGTTCTAAAAAAATTCATATCCCAAGCGCCGATTATTTTCTCTTCTAATATCGTGTGATTCGTCTGGCAAAAAGGTGGGCGGCATCGTCCTTCCGTATATTTAAAATTGCTGGTTGAACGCTCAAAAAAGTAGCGCATTAAAAACTGCATAACGTAACGAATTGACCTACACAAGAGACACATTCGTGCGATTATTTTGTTTATTTCACGAAATTCACTAAACTTTTGATAAAATTTATTACTCATCATTCTTATTTCCCGCTGCTCTTCTGAATATGATATGTCAGTATATGACGTTTCTTCATCCACTCTATTTTTATCCGGAATTTTCGGATAAATTTCAGATCCCTTTTCGGTGATTTCCCATTCCATTATTCTTCGATTTTCGATTTCGACCACCATAAATATACTAGTTAAGCGTTTCTCGTGGCACAATTTGCATCTAAGTCTAACGCAATGTTCGAATTCGCCCGGCATGTCGAACAAAAAAGGGTAGGTGTAATTGGGAAATAATTCTTCTTCCGAGTAGAAGCTCAATATCAGCTCTAACACCTCCACTTTAGTTTTCTTAACCAACATCAATACGCGATCGCTATCGAAGACAGTTGAAGGGTGAATGTGGTTTAAACGAATACCGATTTTATTTAAATTAAACAATGAGGAAATCTCCATAATTTCTTCGATGGCGTTATAATCTACAACCAATGTCGTTAAATGGTTAAATGAAGGAATTTCAACCTTCTCCATTTTGCTCGATAAATCAATTTCGTGAAATGTTGAATTCGCGTATTTGATTTTAAAAAACTCCTCTTGACCTATTAGAGCGTTCGCAGACTTGCTTAACTTAACAGGTGGGTAGCGCCAAAAATAACCGATTGAAGAATTTTCGTCGTTTTCGTTCTGTCTTAAAAAAATTTGGCGGCATTTGCAGGTCAGTTTTAACGTGGATAATTTTGGAAAGAAAATCGAAATACTTTTCAGCATTTCGAGAAAGTCGTCTTCCTGGGCAAAAGGATTAGTGACACCCTTATTGACAATTTCTAGAACTGTGATATTCGATAAAGGTTCTTCTTGTCGCTTCAAAAAATCGTTTAATTTTTTTAACGTTTGGCAATCCTCTAATGAAAGGATTAAACAAGTCAAATGCTCGTACGCGTTATTCATTGTAATCAAAAACGAACTAGTGGCAGCAGCAGGAGCAGAATCAGCAGAAGCGGCAGCGGCAGCGGCAGCGGCAGGAGCAGCGGTAGTCCCGGCGAGCGGCAATCGGCATTCGGAGATCATGTATTTGGTCAACGTCAAGGCTATTGCTCTAGGCGTGCGATAAGAGTGATTTTTATAGGGATTCTCAATCGCAGTTATAATAAAGTTTAAAAAAATGTTAGAGGTCTTTTCTGTATCATCATTTGATTCGATTACTGAAAAAAGCCTATCGAAATTTAGCTTTTCCGGCTCATTTTTATCGATTAGATATTTCTCTTGCAGGTAGTAATTCACCTCGTGTTTTCTCGAGGTCAAAACAACCATAATTTTGTATATGTCTTGAAATGATATATATTTAAAAATGCGGTATAACACTTCATTTGATAATATTGATAATCTGTTATATTTGTCATCCAAATCTAAACAATCATCGTCTTCGAATGCGGATGTGTTTTGACGTCGATATCGAAGCATCATTGTCAGAATCGTCTGGCGTTTTCGAAGAAATATCGTCTTCGCGGTTAATTTCTTATCCTTTTTTGGTTTACATAAAAAAAAAATTAATTCTAGCGATATTCGCTGGAAGCAGTGGAGAAACGGAACAACGAGACTCTAAAACGGTGTAGTATATACACGCTATTAATGGGTCGATTAGCGTATGTGGCTCAGCCTGTGCGATGCGCATCTTATATATGGGATAATCTTAATAAAAACGAATAATTTTTCTTTATTTTTTATGTTAAATTCTAGTTTAAAATATTTTCTTAATTAGCGTCTTCTAACTGGACTCTAAAAAGCGGTTGAACGCTTTCATGCCATTTACTTAAGCTTAAACTATCGTTAAACCAATTATCACGTCATATAGTGACGCTCGGAACGGAAATGGCCAATTTGGTGCTAAAGAAATCAAAATCTATTATGCTCGGAATAACCAATGAGATAGAAAAAGTACAACGTAGTATGCACCACAGTAATTTATAATTTCAACCTGCTAGGTCTTACAGTTTTGAATATATAAACATGGCGGCAACACGTGGCAATAACCCAGGAATAATTTGAGATATCGTAAAACTAAAATCAGTCGTAGGGTCCTTAGGTACTCCTCATTAGTTTAAGGGGGTACGGGGGGGTTCCTGGGACAAGTTTCAAAATTTCCGGAACGAATTTTTAAAATTCAGAAGGTAACGTTCCCTTTAGTGCGATTTTATTATGCGTTTTTCCACCAATTTGTTCTTGTTCCCTTTACTTACAAAGAATTTAGATCGGAAATTTCCAGAAGTGTAAGATGCCATAATATTGACAGGCTTATATTTTCAAACTTGTATGACCTAACAGGTTGAAATTAAAGTATGTTGTGAAATTTCCAGAAGTGTAAGATGCCATATTATTCTAAGTATGATAGATTTTGATTTCACAACTATCGACTTCTCGGCTTCGGCTACTCATTCGGTCGATTTCACTCTTTTTAATGAAGATATCATGTTGCCATGTTTATATATTCAAAACTGTATGACCTGCAGCCCCTTACGTCACGTACCGGGAAAGATATTTTCCTTTAAAAATGGTAATTTGTTACTTTTTTTGAAAAATAAAATAAATATATCGGAACGGAAATGGCCAATTTGGTGCTAAAGAAATCAAAATCTATCATACTCGGAATAACCAAAGATATAGAAATAGTACAACGTAGTATGCACCACAGTAATTTATAATTTCAACCTGCTAGGTCTTACAGTTTTGAATATATAAACATGGCGGCAACACGTGGCAATAACCCAGGAATAATTTGAGATTCGTAAACTTAAATCAGTCGTCTGTCCTTAAAGGGTACTCTCATTAGTTTAAGGGGCGGGTACGGGGGTTCCTGGACAAGTTTTCAAAAATTTCAGGAAAAAAACATTTCTGTTCCCCTTGCGTTAAGGTGATGAACAAAAAACCGTTCCCTTTATTATGGCTTCTTACGCCAAAAATTTAAATTGATTGTTCCCTTTAGAAATTTTTTCCACCAGAAATAAAAAAAAAATAACGGAATTTAGGCCGTAAACTAGCATGCCTCCTTACAGTAGGTCATAACTGATTGATAGATTGAAATTGCATTTACGTATGACCATTATTTTTTTTTTAATAATTTCTAAAAATTCCAAGGTAACGTTCTTTATAGTTGCGAATTTTTATTATTGCGTTTTTGAACAAATTTGATCTTTTGTTCCATTCACCTCTACAAAGAATTAGTCGGAAATCAGAAGAGATAAGATGCCATAATATTGACAGGTTTTATTACCGTTTTCTCTCTGTTTTATTCTCAATGCCCCCCATTGATCAGTTACCTCGTTCCACTAATGCACAGCTTCTTGAGGTCTTGAGTCCTTATGTTATCACCGGCCGCATCATCCGCATAAACCAAAGTGTTTTCCCTATTTTCCCTAAAGCATATATTTATAAGGATATAATATATATATATATATATATATTATAATCATATATATTATATATATATATATATATATATATATATATATAATATTATATATATAATATATTATATATATATATATATAATATATATATATATATAATATATATATATTGAGCAAAATTTAAAATTATAAATAATAATAATAACTTATATTATTTTGGAATTTTAAAATTACAAAGTGTTTACAATTAATAAATACTTTTTTCTAATGGATTTGCGTGTCAACCCTTTTTTTCTATATAAAAGCGAAGCCTTCTCACTTTTTTCATTTCTCGATCGATTCCAATTACGACAAGAGCGTTACTTGTTAATTCCGCAGATATGATGAACTTATCGATTATATTTTTAACGTTGCTCCTTCAATCTACCTTGGGCTCAGACGCCGCCGAATGCGAAATTGAAGAAAGAAAAATGAGCGGTAAGGCATACCCATTTTTCGATTTTGAAATACCTTTCACTGTTTTAACGAGGGAAAGAATCCTTTTTAGGAGAATAATATCCGAGGAATGCGAAGGTAGGCCGGCGGTTTTGACATTTGTTTTGAGAAAATATGACGATCGAGAAAAATCTAAAAATGACTTCAAGTCATTAAGAATTCAAACATTCGAGAATAGAATAATCCATACGCTCTTCAGAAACGAAACGCTATATATTGGACAAGAAGGAACAAACGATCCGGCTTTTGGGCAGGGGTCAAAAAAATGTACTGGCGGAGGAATTGGTGACAACATATGTTTCGTTTACCGCCCAGACAAATCTTTCAATAATCCTCCCCCTAATGAACTAAATTGCAACCAATACAATAGTCTTAGAATTAAGGGGAGTTGCGCGGACATCGGTGCTACCGCAGACGAGGAGGCTGAAGAATTGCCGTTTTATAGTTTTCTTTATAACGACCGCCCCCGGAAAAGTGATTTTGATTTTCAAATAGTATATAGAAAATAAAGTGTGAGAAATGAAAATAAATTTGCATAAAAAACGCGTATTCTTTTATTTTCCCGGCTACTAGGTATATAATTTTTGCCAACTAGCCTAGACTTTTTCAAATTTTTGGCCATGCCTCGGAAAGTAGAGTCCGAAGCTTAGACGAAAACAAAATATTTTCTTTTTGTTATAATATTGTATCAAATGGTTGTTGAAGAGAAATTAAATTTTTGAGAAGAACGTATGCGCGGATTGGGCGGGACGCTGAATTCTGGTCAAGGGTAGCGCGTTCCCGAGAATAATACGATGGGAATTACTAAGCTTTCCGCAGCGATCAAAACAGTTACGTGGAAATTATACAGAGCGGGAACAAACAAGAAGCGGCATTAGATTCGGAAAAAAGAACGTAAATAACAAGTACAATTCTTGCCTCATTATGCAAAGTACATGTTTACCGCGGTTTTGTGGCGCTCTTTTATGCCCTTCATGCGCCATCTCTTTCTTACTTTGGAACGGGACATTACCCTTTTAAAAATTATGGTAATTTGTAACTTTTTTATAAATGTTAAAAATTTAGAGATGGGAGCCTATGACATAGGTTCGGAATGGCAATTTATGACGTAAAGTAATCACAATCTCTCATTTTACTGAATGTTAAAGTATGTGTAGAACTACTACGTCGGACTACTTTTGTAACCTTTTATTCTAGGGTATGATAGATTTCTGATTTCTTACAAAATAATCATTTTTCGGCTTCGGCTAACCGTCTATAACTCATTTCTCATTCGGTTTGATATCAATATTTAGCCGAGGAAGCAAAATTGCAATGAGATGAGTTACAACTTTTCGAGACGAAACGCAAAATTTGAAATGAGAATGAGTTACAATTTCGAAGACGAAGCAAAATGACTGCAATGAAGTTTACAACTTTCGTGACCGAAAGCAAAATTGAAAAACCCCCTAAGTGTTCCCCCTTTGCGTAAGGTGATCGAAACACAAAAAACCGTTCCCTTTATTATGGGTTTTCGCCAAAAAATTAAATTGATTGTTCCCTTTTGAAATTTTTTTCCAAAGAAATAAAACAAAAATAAAGGAATATATTATATATATATATTATAATATCTATATATATAGATAATATATATATATACATTATATATAATATATATATATATATATATATAATTATATATATATATATAATATTATATATATTTATTATATCCGTGAAGCGAGTTTTTGTTTTACTAACCAAAAAATAACTACGGGACATCAAAAGTCTGATAAAGAATTTGATATTTCAGGTTCAAAAATTATTTTACCTTAGGAAATTTTTGTTTAAAGATTGAACCTAAAATTACTTTAAAAAAAAAATAACATGTTAATTTTTTTTATTTAGTCTCAGATAACAATTACCGTTTTCTTTAGTATTCGTGGAATCAAGCGTAAGATTTTTAATAAGGAACGACAAAACTTTTAGCTTTTCACTATCTACCGAGAAGGCTAAAAAAGTGACGTTATTTCAGGGCTTTCGTCTTCGCGCGAGATTAGTAGATTCCGAAAATACAAAATTTATTACTATATTTTTAATATTTTTTTATATTTAGTCACCATAAAAATGATTAAATTAGAACGGTATATTATATAGAGCTTTTAATACAAAATCACATTCATGTGATAATATAGTGTCGGATGTTCTGATATCTTTTTTATCCTGATTTTCTTCTTGGTTTCTCTCGAAAAAAACTCGCTTAGGAACGAAAAGTTAATTTTGCACCAACTCCCGAGAAGTATTTAGTAACGTTATTTCTTGCTTTCGCTTCAAGCGAGATTCGTATATTTACGGTTTTTGAAAGAATTAAGCCGCTTTAGTGATTCCCTTTACTATATTATAGTGACGTTTCGAAGGGAATCAAAAAACGACCTTGTTTGATCGCGCGACACTTTTTAGGGTAAAAACTATCGCTTCAACCAGATAAAATGACGTTTCATAGGTTACTAAGTTCAAAAATCTAAAAAAATCTCAAAGAAAATAAATTACAAAAAAATTTTAATAACCAAAATTTTTTAAGTCGAAACTGTTTTTCATAATTTGCACGTAGACTTTCGACTTATATTAGTTCCCAATGAAACGTAACTATATGACGTCATAATCGGTTTAACGATACATTTTTAAAAAAATTGCTTTGTCACAAAATGAAAAATATTTTTGCTATTTTCTGATGAATAAACGCGTTTGGAAAAAGTTAATATTTTTTTCCTAAATACCCGGAAGTGCCACGTCATATGGCACTCTGGAATTTGCCAACATAAGCATTTAAATAGTATAAAAGAGGGAGAGAGCCATCGGTGCCATCAGTTACCGACAGTTCCAAGTTGAGTGCGGAAACCTCGTCGAGTGCTGCCTTTGATTGTTCGTGCTTTTCTTTCGAGCCCTAAGTGACGATTTTTTATTTGGAAACCGCCACCACCTTGCCCTTGTTCTCGTTGTTGTTGAAACACCGGATAGTGGATTTGCTTTTCTTAGCAGAGATTGGACTGGTTGAAGTAGTAGTCCCTTAGGCCAATTTATAATTTTTATCAGGTGAGATGGTTTTAATATATCTATTTTTTTAGCAAAAAATTAATTATATCATTTTAATGGTAGCGAAAAATGAAATCTTTTGAAAAGAAACAATTGCAATATATGTATTTTTTATTATCACCGATCAATTCTCTTTAATAATTTCGAAAGAACTAAAATTGTCAAAAAGTGAATCAGAAAAATATTTTATAAATATTTTTTACCTCATAAACTCTCAATAAATATTTGTTTTTCCGTTTTTTCTTAGATTCCTTCAGAAGTACTCATTGTCACATTCACGCCAAATTTCTCCGAAATCAAGCCGCATTTATCTATATATTTTTTGAACGAGGTAAATGATTTTGCTCGAATATCTATTGATATATATATATTTTTGAAATATAAGAAATGCATTCGTTTTCACAAAAATAACAATTATTAATATTTATACAACGGAATTTGAAAGCATAAAAAAGTTAATTTTCTATTTATTTTTTTTATATATAAACCGCGCTTCGCACGCGGCAGAACACTGGTGTCCACGAGCCCGTCATCTAGACGGCATCTAAATCCGAAGAGATAATAATAAATTTCCCGACCGATGATGGAGGTCGGTGATAGCCGACCTCGGCGGTCTAAAGCGTTTATATATCCAGAGGCCGAATTTTTGTTCGAAAAAGAAAGACTGCTTACCTTCATAGATTGGCCCGTATCTTTCATTTCTCCCGAAGAACTGGCGAAAGAGGGTTTTTTTTACTTGCGAAAGGAAGACTATTGCGCATGCATATTTTGCAAGCGAATTATCGGTCATTGGGTTCTAGGAGATACTCCGAAAGGAGAACATTTAGATAAAAGTCCCCAATGTCTATTCGCTCGTGGAGAAAAAACTGAAAATATTCCGATAGAGGGAAGAAATATGGCTTCGACAAATTTTTCTTCCGATGCCGGTAGCGACGCGCCAACCAGCGGCATCGATGTGTGCGGTTTAGGGAGAAGAGACACGAGAGGCACGTGGTCAGAATATCACGACTGTTTAAAAATTTTAACTAATTCTTCGACTAAAAAATTATTGATTACGAGTTTCGGCCTTCGCCCTTACCTGGCACCCCGAGCTAAGGAATTTGCGATGCGAGATACCCGTTTACAGTCCTTCATGGGTTGGCCTAATAGGGTTAGGCAGACTCCAGAGAAATTAGTGGAGGCAGGATTTTATTATTATAATCTTAGCGATCACGTGAGGTGTTTCTATTGCGGCCTCGGACTCAGAAACTGGGAGGCGAACGACGACCCGTGGGACGAACACGCTAAATGGTCCCCCGAATGCCTATTTATTTCGTTTAATAAAGACCCCAAACTCTCGGAAGTTCCTGCTTCTCGCGTGCCTCGGCGGGAAGAGTCGTTGTCGAATGTAACAGCAGCAGCGATAGCTACAGAAGCAGCAGCACCATCCTCGTCGCCGTCATCTTCGTGGTTGATGCAGTCGTCGTCGTCGTTAGAATCTCATGGTCAAAATGGTAATGAACCGGAGGGAATAGCGGAAAGTGTTGTGACTAGATACACATCACCTTCGGGATATGAAAGCGAAATAGTTAAAAAAGCTAGAGAGCGAATGAGGCGAGCCGATGGAATAATAGACGATTGTCTCAATATGATTTCTGTCTTGCGACAATATTGGGAAAATAAAATAGGACCATCGACCATCGAGGATCGTTCCCGCCCAGTTACGATAAATAATCCGAGCGTAAATACCACGATGACAGCTGCTGAAAGCACGAATCGTAATGAAAATAGTAATGATTTTTCTGAATTAATTACCACTGACGAAGCCGAACGAGAAACCAACGATGATCGTATCAGCCCAAGAACGTTAAACGAACCTAGCACGAGCGTGATAATCGCTGATGAAAGCACCCATAACGATGAAAACACTATTCAAAATTCTGCGTCGATACCCGCACGTCGTAACAATCTATCTAATATCCATGATCTTTCGCAATCAATCACTGAAGAAGCTACACCCGTCTCGGCCTCCTCGACGGAAACCCGTAATTTTGCAAGAGACAAGCTTTGCACAGTTTGTATAGACAATAAATCGGAAATTGTATTTTTACCTTGCAAACACATGGTAACGTGCTGTTGTTGCGCACTCGCCCTCGAGTTATGTCCGATCTGTAGGAGCGCTATAAAGTACGCCTTCAAAGCAATCATTTCATGAAAACGTAGTACGTACGCAAAAATTATTGAAATATTGATAATATTTAAGCGTATAATATATAAAAATATTTCAACTTTATCACATTGTATATTTTTTGTTAATGTTCTTGAAATAAATTAAAATTTTATAACTTATATTAACATTTTTATTTTCCCTGCTTCATTTTTTTAATTGATCTTAAATATAATAATAATTTATCCAAAAAAAGTTATTTCTTCAATTTTATTATTCTACTGCGACTTTCAATCAGGTTTCGGGTCCCAATGAAGATTTACTTTAAGATATTCTGGTCGTTCCAAAACGACAACATCATCATCAACTATATATTTTAAAAGAAAATAATTAAAAATTAAAAACACCCCGATCGACTTATACGATATTATCTTCGGTCAACCGGATTGAGAGCTCGTAATACCCTTCGAGTCAGCAAAATATATGGAGCGTTTCAGTTCCTAATCCAATTAATCGTGAGTGGGCCATTCGCTTAATAAGTCAATCGATCGGATTAAGAACTCGAAAGGCCCGTCGAATCAGCGAAACCGAGGGAACGCTTAAAACAATGATCCGATCGAATTATTGGGAAATGTTTCAATTCCTTACCCAATTAAACATGAAAAATTCATCGAAACGAGTGGAATGTCTGTATGTTCGTAATGGAAACAATACATACATCTTTATAAAATATTTTTTTTTCTTATCTTTGTCTAAATTCTTTTTTTAGTCTTAATTCATCATCATCATCATCATCATCATCATCATCATCATCATCATCATCATCATCATCATAATAGGTAGTAGATAGAAGATAATAAATAAAAATCTAATGTATTCGTTTTTCATATTTAGTTTATAAAAGAGAGTCGTGTCTTCTACACCCGATAGATCAGCGCCATCAGAGAAAAGAAATATTTTTTTTCTTCCGTGGTGGGTAACCCGAATCTTTATTTTGTTTACAAAATATAAGTTCGATGAAGATTAACTACAAATGGAAATAGATGTGATAAAGCTTCAGGATTTGGCCCTGAACGTCGTCTTGGAAAGACCAACCTTTCTAGATGCGTGTAATGGTTTGTATTCGAAAAGGTCTGAGGTGAAACATTTGCTCTTTGATACGATTATGAATCGATTGACCGAAAAACACGGAGCGAAGGAATTAAATTTCAATCCGCTCCTACCGTTATTCGGTTCAGACGGCGACGAAATAAAAATCTCAGCGAGGTATCTAGACTTTCTCGAAAATGCGGCGATTAATCCGTACAAGACGACCGAGGCGATAACTCTCACGTTGAACAAACGTATGGTCGCTGCAAACAGTTTGGCCGAGGGTGTTCCTGCAGCGGTCGCTAAATCAGCTAAAGTTATTGGAACAATGGGCACCGGATACGAACGCATAAAGGCTTTCACTTTTTGTTTAGACCAGTACGAAACTTTTTTAACATTAACGCACTCGATGAAAGATCCTTTGGTTCGTATCGAGAAGCTAGAAATTTTAAATACGGGTACTAATCCTCTTACTCAGGATGAATTCCTCGAAATGATTAAGAATATTTCGATCTTATTCCCAAATCTAATCGCTCTAAAACTAATATGCAAATGTCGCAGTTGGGCGACGAGAAAAAAGGGAATCGAAATTTGCAAGGATAGGGGACTCCCTCTTATTTTAAGCAAGTCGGGGAACGCTTTGGTTGGAATTTGGTTGAGATTTGGAATATTTAAAAACGAACAGAGTAATTGTCGAATTTGATTTTAAGAGCGAAATGCATAGGCTTCGTATTCCTTCATTAAACGAATTAACTACGTTAACTGTGGACTATAACTACATCGAGGAATTTATTGAGATCTCAGCGTTGTTTAATTTACAAAAAATCGGAGTTCGTTTAATGCATAAACACGCATCTACTCCTGTTAACGAATATCGCGTAAGATTATTGGCTGCGAAAACCGATGTAAAGACGCTAGAATTGATTTATAATTTCTCGTCGGAAGGGGAATTATTTCCCAGTCACCTCTATACTAGGTTGGATAATACATTTACTAAATGCGTTAATTGCTCGAGTCGAAAATTAGACAAATTAGTCTTGGTGGTTGAAATCGAAGACAGAAGAATAATCGAATGGGAAATCAGAGAAGTCCCGACGCTATTCGAAAATTACGAAACATTGTCAGGGGGAGAACAAGAAGCGGAAGATGAATATCCCGAACAGGTATTTCACGGGTTACAAAAAATGTTGGCAATTAATTTTCGGAATATTCTCACCAAAGATCGTGAAAGAAACGAAATAAAAATACCCTTCTGCCTCACATGCCGAGGCATTCACGGGGTTATGGGAATCCTCGTGCGCCAGTTTATAGGAAATGATGTAAAATTATGCAACTTGCATTCAAAATTTACATGGCGAAGGGAAATGGAAAAGAAAATAATCGATTTTTGGGATACAAAAACTTTTAGAAACCAATTGCAAAGGAGCATTCGGAAGATAGACTTTCAAAATGTGTATATCTTGAGATTAACCTACGACAAATTTTGGAGTTTTTTAAAAAAGAATCCTAATTGTGGTTCATTGAGTAATAAAATCGTCGAAGCATTTCCGAATTTGATCGACTTAGAAATCAGAATAAGCAATTATTTGTATACGCGTTTCCAACGAAGTATCGATGACCGCGAAACGATTTCAGACAATGAAAATAGAGCCATTTATAAACATTTGAAAAAATTAAAAATTGATTTTTCAAATGTTTTATACGAAATTTGTAACGTCTCTCCAAATTTAGAGAACGTCGTAATATTCTTCCAAAGGGAGTGTATCAGCCCTTGCAAAATTTATGCTATTTTGAATACTACTGGTTCTTTGAAAATAGGATTAGAATTTAATTTTGATCAGTACTTGGTGAGTAATCAAATTTTTGCGAGGTATTTTGAAAAATGCCGTAATCCCACGCACAAAAGGAATATCAACCAACTGTTCGAAAAGATTATTGTGACGATGAAAGACCTTTATGGAAATTCCGTCATTCGGTGGAATATAAAGCAGTATGATTTCCGCGAGAAGGGCGGTTTGCCAGGTCATCACGAATCGATCGATAGCCATGACTACAAGGACGAAAGAGAGAGGAATTTCTACGACAGTCGATTATGGTTAAAAGATGATATCTATTTTTTGGAACCAAGTTCCTTTTTTAAATTATTAAAACGATTTCGAGATCCAAAGCCAAAAACATTTCATTTGTTTTTTTCTTCTGTCGATAACCATGATTTTTTTAACAGAATTTTTGCAGCCGTTCGAAAAATAATATGTGAAAAGATAAAGTAAATTTAATATATACGCCTTTTTTGCATTTGCGCGTATATAAAATTTTCAACCCTTAAAAATTGTATTTTTTATTAATTTAATTTTATTTTAAGGAATAAAATTTGGTATTTTAAACGGAAAATAGGAGTGTAAGATTATAAACTTTAAAAAATAATATCACATTTTTTTGGATGGTCGTCTCGTTCTAAAGAAAGAAACGACACTGTCAAGTTTTATAAACGGAAAATAAGGTGTAAGATTATAAGTATATTTCCAACGTAACCTAACGTTTTCTGTCAGTTTATATTTTCGCCGATATCTCCAATATCCAGTATTCTTTATGCAGGCGGCTATTTTCTGTGGTTTCCCTCCAAATCTAACAAGAGGCAGAATTTGAGGAAAATCTCCAGCGCAAACGAATTTGAAACTAAATCTTTTTTAAAAATAAAAAAACTAAAATAACACAACAAAAATGTGAAAGTATCGTTTCGTAATGAAGGAGACGACCGCTGAAAGCGGGGTGAGTTTCTTTTGTGGTCTGCATCCACTAAAAAATTCAATTTTTTTAAGGTGTGTAAAATACGAGTTAAATACCAAATATTTATTATGTTATTTATTTATTATATTATTTTTCAAATAGGTATAAAAATAATAAAAACACTGACAAATAAAGTGCGTTGCATCGCCAAATAACTACCCCTCGTTATCTTTGGAAGAGGGGCGGTTAATGAAATCAAGAAGTAAATGATTTAATAAAATACAAATCGAGTATCTGGAGAGATTTATTACGTAAGCGTACAAATAATAAAAGAACAAATATATATATATTAATATATATATATATATATATATATTATATATATATATATTATACATATATAATATATATATATATATATTAAATATAACTATATACTATAATATATATATTATATATAATATATATATTATAATAGTATTATATATATATATATATAATATATATATACTATATATATATATACTATATATATTATATATATATATTATATATATATATATATACATATATATATATACTATATATATTATATATATATATATTATATATATATATAAAATATATATATGTAATATAATATATAATATTTATATACTATATATATATATATATTATATATATATACTATTAGTATATTTTATATATATATAATATATATATATTATATTCTATATTATATATATATATTATAAAAGTAAAAATATTTCAAATATTTAAAAAAACAATTAAAATTAACAATTCTTAAAACTTTTGAATTACCGTCGTTAATATTCTCTTGGACGGGGGTCCTCGAATGCATATAAATCCACACCGTCGTGTGGCGAGCTTCTTTGCCTGGAGTATTGGGGATAAATCGATTCAACCTCGGCGTCCCTGGACGTCCTTAAATCCGAGTATTCGTCAAAGTTTCGATCCGATCCTCTGCCAATTTCTCTCCGCCGTCCATTGTACCTATAAGATTCATCCGTATATCCAGATTTCCAATATCCATTTTTATTATCGTTGTTGTTATAATGATGATGATAGGAGGAGCGGTTCTCAATCATCCGGGGGACCGCGCACGGCGATCTTCTATCCCTGTAAGGATCTCTGCTACCGTTGCTGCACCTTTTACCGATATTCTTAGCAGATGAAGACTTTTTGAATAGTGTATGAATCGCGTACGGTGAAACTCTGCCGCTGCTCTTAGTATTCTTGTAGAAAGTACGATTAGGGCACTTTTTGGGAGATCTTTCGACCAAACGCGGGATTCTGAAAGACGAAAGTGAAGACACGTTATCGCGAGGCTCGCTGTAATCAATAGCGCGACTCCCGGACGGTTGTCTTTCGACCGACGGGGAATGCGCGCGCCTCGTACTTCCGTCTTTTTGGCTCGATGAACGCTTTTGGCCGTCGCTATTTCCTCTGGGGTCTCGAGTGAAACTGTACTCCTTATCCTTCGATGGTTTATTTTTCTTGGAGATTGAAGGTGGGTTCGACCGGTTCTTCAAAGATAGTCGAGATGTACGTGACGAGGAAAGATTCGATGGTGAAGAAACGGCGATTTTTTGTCTTTGCTGGAATTGAGTTCTCTTTCTTCAATTTTTGAGTCATTGGTCGACGATTCCTTCGCCTCGTTGAATTTGCTTTCTTTTTTCGTTTTGGTGTCGGTAGGTTTAGTTTTTTCATTACTTTTTTTGTTCTCGACGCTAGCGTCTTCCTCGTCGCTGTCGCTGCTACTGTCGCTGTCGCTGCTGCTGCTGCTGCCGCTACTGTCACTGCTGCTGCCGCTACTGTCACTGCTGCTGCTGCCGCTACTGTCACTGCTTCCATCGGCGTCGCTCTTACCATTTGTACTACGGACCTTTTTACTTTTTGGCGATGAATTTTTCTTTATTTTTTTTACAAACTCCTTTTTGGAGAATTCGATAACGACGATGTTTTTCTTTTTCCGGGTGGTGATTCGCTACTTTGTTCTTTTATGAGTTTTCCCGTAGCGGCAGGCCGTGAATCATCTGGTGAGGTGGTAAGGCTACTTCCCCCGACGTTAGAAGGGGTAGTACGAGGCTCGATTAAAATTGGAATGAACGCAGGGTAAGTATTGGCGGTGGCAGTCGCGCTGCCATTGCCAGTGACGGTCACTGTGGCATTAAGAGTGGTGACTGGGGCGGAATGCGGGTTGGTATTTTGAGTCAGGTGTTTTTGAATTTTTTTTTCACTCTTAGAAGTCGCAAAAACGACGTCTACGAGTTCCTTCAACAACTTTTCTATATTAGTCACTCTTACGTCCAATGAAATAGCCGATCTCAAATCTTCCTCCAAAATTTGCGGACGTTGAGGGTCGTATTTCTTCACATCTCCGTTGTCACGAGCTACGTAAAAAGGAGGTGGCGAGATCAATTCACCGCTACTTTTGTTCGTGACCATTTTTTCCACCCCCGAGACACTTTCATTCGATGGGTCCTCGGGGTGGCTCTCCTTCTCTTTAATTGTGACGGCGTCAGAATACGAAGGCGGTGGAGAAGTAGACTTGGATTCTTTTTTCGTATCCGAAATCTCGGCTATGTTTTTCAACTGATCTCGGGAGCAGCTCGCCTTCTCGACGACGACCGGAATGGAGGGTGGTGGTATCGGGGCGTCATGAAGCTTTTCTAGACGGGGATCCGCCAACTTGCTTACCTCTGCGCCGACACAAGGCGAGCTTCTTTGACTGGAGTCTCGGTAAAAAACTGATTTCGCCACGCCCTTCCTCGATCTTCTTACGCAGCGTTGGCCGCTCCTGTGTTTCTCCCTCAATGAGAGGAGTTTGCCAAAAAGTTTATTGGTACATCTGCGATGATTCGTTTTGCCGTGAGCGCGATTAATACTTCCAGATTCGAGTTTTTGAATCGTTGTTTCCGTTGAGGACGATTTGATAATTTCTTCTCCGTTCATCGTTGATGGCACGATCATCGAAATCAAAACGGATCTAAAAAATATACGAAAGAAGGAGATTATTTATTAGTCGAATAATTTTTAACGAATCGCGAATCAAATAAAAATAATTTAATTATAATCTCATTTTTTGTCGATTTATTCAGTGTAAGAGGCGTTAAGCCACCGAATTACGAGAAACGACGAGGTCATTATACGATTAAAAGCTGGAAAAAATCGTAATTCCTAAATTATTATTAGTTTTGATGAAAAAATATCTAGATATCTTATATCTATATCTATTCTATTGTATTATTAATTTTAAACATTCTATTTTACGTCCACTATATATGGCCATTTGATAAATGATGTTAATTTCTGAATTAAAAATCGTTATTTAATAAATTATTTTTACCTTTTTATCTTTACTATTATTATCATTTCGTTGTCTTCGAGCACGGGCTTTACCGCGCTCAAAGACAAGCCTTAACGCCTGCGTTAAGGAATGCACGACTCATCACTCGTTTATATAGTAAAAAATGTAACACTTTCTAAAATAACATATTCCAAGATAAATTTTAACATTACCCTTTATGATTCTTATATTATTACACAAATTATTGGCAATTATGGATACACACTTATAATTGTTAAGATATTGTAAAAAAATTAAAAGAGTTTAATATATTAGAAAAAAAATATTTTAAAAAATATTTCAAAAATATTGATAAATGTTCGAATAAAATTAAATCACCTCGTTCTCAAAATATATAAGTGGCTTGATAACGGACAAATACGCCACGACTGTGACACAGACGAATACTTCCAAAGGGATCTAAGAAAAAGGAAAAACAAATTTTATTTACATTTACTCAGAGTTTACGGGCTAAAAATAATATTTGTAAAACAATTTCTTCTCATTTTTATGTGAAATTTAATTTAAAATATTTTTTTTTAAATTATTTCAGAGAATTGATTAATCACAAGAATAAAAATAATTTTTACAAATATTTGTTTTTAAAAAGTAAAATTTCTTTTCTCAACTCGTTTAAATGATAAAATTTATGTTTATGATACTAATCTTCATCTATTAGAAATATATTTAAAGGCCGCTTTTATAAAAGGTTGGTAGTTTCAATTTTTAAATATCCATTTATATATAAATAAAATATTTAGAAACAAATACATTATTAAGAATACTATTAAGTAGTTAAATTTTATAAATATCTCTTTATAAATATATTTAGAAGTGACTTTTATATTGGGGCAATGACCGTCTGCGCGAGCTTGAACGCGCTCAAAGACGAGCCTTAACGCTCGTGTTAAGGAACGCGCAGCTTACCGCTCAGCGGTATTTAAGTAAAGAAAACCACCTCACCTGATAAAATTATAAATTGGCGAAGGGGAGTACTCCTCCGATCAGTCTAATCTTCGCAGAGAGTCGGAACAACGGCACCGCGGTCGTGGTTTCCAAAGAAAATATCGTCACCTAGCGCTCGAAGGAACAGCACAAAATTTACGGTTTTGAACGGAAGAGGAGGTATCCGCACTCGCCTTGACACTGTCGATAACTGATGGCACCGATGGCTCTCTCCCTCTTTTATACTATTTAAATGCCGCTGTCAGCAAACTTTAGAGCGCGATATTATGCGTCATCCACAGGTGCGCGTAAAATGATAAATATTATTATCTATTTATTTTTTAAAAATATCTTTAATAATCATAAAAAATAAACAAATGAATTTTTAATTTTGCGATGAAGCAATTTTTTCCATAAAAAATGTGCGTTATAAAAATAATCTCTATCTCGGGATATTTTTAAATAATTTCTTTAAAAACGTAATCCTATTAAAGCCGAATTAGAGAGAACGGTAGGTCACCCAGCAATCCGGCTGGCTGTTGGTTCATTTCCCGAAGTGTCCTCATTATTGCTTCTATTTCTCTCATTTTCTTTCTCGAATAATCTATTATTTCGCAACACTACTAGCCAGTGGACTCAAGTTCGATCGATCGATCGACGGCATAGAACTGTTTTTGATCGTAAATTTGTTGCAAGTGAAAACACGTGCTCAACAAAATTGAAAATAAAAGATGCGAACAAATGTTAAAAAGGTAAACTGAAAAAAATTGCTAAATCACCCAATCATAGGGTCGGCTAGCTAGCTAGCTAAGCATTTCACTCACCATTTTCATCAACGGTGTGAGATTAGAAATAAAAAAAGATGAAAAACCAACACTTTTCCAAGTTATTCGAACAAAACGTCAACAAATAGGTAATAAAAAACCAGCGAATAAATTATGATTTCTTTTTAAAAAATATTATTTATATAAACAAGCAACGTCGCTACGCTCCTCCCTAACGCAAGCGTTAGGGCTTGCCTTCGAGCGAGTGCTGCGCACTCGCAACTGGCTCACTTCGCTCGCTACGTTCGCCAGGATGAAAAAGGGCCAAAAAGGAGGGCAATGATAATGCCGGTGAGCTCACTTCGCTCGCTGACGCTCGCTACGTTCGCCGTGGTATTACCGGCAGAAAAATTGCCCAAAATAAGTGATTTTGAAACTGGAGATTATTATGGCCAGGAACAGAGGGATGAGTGAAGACCAAAAAAGCAGATTTAAAATTAATAGTATATAAATAAATAAATGTCAGTCGTTTTCGTTAGCTGCAGTACGGTCTCTGACTCTGTTAGAATATGAATTTTTGAAATAATAAAGCAATAATAAGTATTAAAAAAATTAATATATAAATTAATATCAAAGTGTTTTTTGGGGTGTTTTATGTTTTTTTCGACGATGATGAAAAAGGGTCGACAAATACCGGACGAAAAAAGGCATGTTTAATATTCATAGTATATAGATAAATATAGTAAATTAGCGGAGAAGTTTTACACTGATCGATTTTGCTATTCCGAGAAACCAGATTTGGCGCGTAGCGATTAAGTTTATAGGTACCTCTTCTCGTCAACTGCACCCATATAACGGAAGATATCACTAAAACTAATGCTAGGACGCCGAGTAAACCTAATAATATTATAATAATGTAATCTCGAAACGAAGTACCGCTTTCGTCTTCTTCTTGTTCTCCTTCGATTACTACTGTTGAATTTTTGTAACAGAAAATATGATCGCATATCCCAAATATGTAAAATCCGCAATACTTTATATTTTCCGAATTGTACGGAATCACGATTTTATCCTCTTCCGAGTGGGTCGATAGGTTAAGAGCTTCGTTATTGTTTTTAAAATTTAACGACGTAGACGCGTTCGTTTTGGTCGTATTGGAAGTAAATTGGAAAACCACATTTAAGGAATGAGAATTTTTTTCAAGATCGTACTTTAAAATAATAATATTCTCATACAAAAAAGAATGTTCGAAAAAAAAATTGTCCTCGGTTAAGAGTTGAACGTCCTTCGGAAAAGTTACTCTTTTGCCAGTGAACGAATAAAGATCGTCATTTTTGCATATTTCTCCTAGTTTGACGGAATGTAGTATAATAAAAAGGTCGTCTAAATCTTGGCAATATTTGGATGTCGAAAAATATAATGTTGAGTTTTGCGTATAATTGAAGAAAAAGTATTCGTTTCCATGTTGTAAAGCGACGCAGTATACATCTTTCGCGAGAATATCGCTACTCCAATCGCTGGTAGACTCAGTAGCTCGCGATAGAAAAAAAACGAGAGCCAAAACGAGCGGATTGAAGAATCCCATCTTTTCGCCGGAATACGCAAAAACTGAACTAAAATTGTTACGCGAGCTGATTTTATTTAAAGGTGTTAACGTTAAACGGAATTTTAATTTATCGTTTAGATCAGTGATTCTCAAACTTTTTCGACTTCGCGGGCACCTGACTAATTTTAAGTGCCGAAGTCCACCCCATTTTAGATTCTAATAAACAGAAAGTTTCTTCCAAATTTATAAAAATGAGGTCTATCATTAATCATAAATTGCTATATTTTTGCTATGATCACAGCATGCCAAAAACATTCCCAGGATTTGCCTCTGAATATATAAATATATTAATGGATAACCAGTAACTATAATTTTCTTAACAAAGTTGGAAAATTCAAAATCGATTAAAATTTTTAAATGAAAACTGAAATACAATTATGAAAATGTTCAAAACTTTCGCGTCACCCCTGAAGGGGAAGCTGCGCCACCCAAATGTGACGCGTCACACAGTTTGAGAACCACTGGTTTAGATGAAAATATTAATAACAAAAAATTACTTAAATTTCTTCACTTCAACGAGAAATGCGATTAATGTTTTTTATTTATTTATTAGAACCAAAAGTTACAGCCGAAAGCAAAATTGAATGAGAGAATGAGTTACAACTATCAATTTTTTTTGGCTTCTGCTAAGTCTATTTGATTCTCATTCGGTCGATTCACTAATTAAACCCAGGAAGCAAAATTGAATGAGAATGAGTTACAACTATCGACTTCTCCTCGGCTTCGGCTAAGTCTAACTCATTCTCATTCGGTCGATTTCTCTCTTTTTAATGAAGATGCCATGTTGCCGTGTTTATATATTTAAAACTGTATCACCTGCAGCCCCTTACTTCACCTACCTGGAAAGATATTTTCTTTTAAAAATGGTAATTTGTAACTTTTTTGAAAAATAAAATAAATATATCGGAAATGGCCAATTTGGTCAATTTGGTACTAAAGAAATCAAAATCCATCGTACTTGGAATTACCGAAGAGATTGAAATAGTGCAACGTAGTCAGCACCACAGTAATTTATAATTTTAACCTGCTAAGTCTTACAGTTTTGAATATATAAACATGGCGGCAACACGTGGTAATAACCCAGGAATAATTTGAGATATCGTAAAACTAAAATCAGTCGTAGGGTCCTTAGGTACTCCTCATTAGTTTGCGGGGGTAGAGGGGGTTCCTGGGAAAAGTTTCAAAATTTCCGGAAAAAAACCCTAAGTGTTCCCCTTTTGCGTAAGGTGATGGAACAAAAAACCGTTCTCTTTATTATGGCTTTTTGCAAAAAAATTTAAATTGATTGTTCCCTTTAGAAATTTTTTCCACCAGAAATAAAAAAATCGGAATTTAGGCTGTAAACTAGCGTGCCTCCTTACAGTAGGTCATAACTAATTGATAGATTAAAATTGCATTTACGTATGACCTTTATTTTTTTTTCCACGAATTTTTAAAATTCCCAAGGTAACGTTCCCTTTAGTGCGATTTTATTATGCGTTATGGCACAAATTTGATCCCTACTAATAAAATCGCTCGACACACGTATTTCACACTCGGCATTTAATATAAAAAATGGGTAATAATAAATATATTTCTCGAATCTTTATTATTACAGTTGAAAAAGGAAAAAATAGGCATTTAAACGTGGAATAATAATAATAATAAAATTTTAAAATAAAATAATTTATAATTTTAACCTGCTAAGTCTTACAGTTTTGAATATATAAACATGGCGGCAACACGTGGTAATAACCCAGGAATAATTTGAGATATCGTAAAACTAAAATCAGTCGTAGGGTCCTTAGGTACTCCTCATTAGTTTGCGGGGGTACAGGGGGTTCCTGGGAAAAGTTTCAAAATTTCCGGAAAAAAATCCTAAGTGTTCCCCTTTGCGTAAGGTGAATGGAACAAAAAAACCGTTCCCTTTATTATGGGAATTTTTCAAAAAAAATTTAAAATTGATTTTCCCTTTAGAATTTTTTCCACCAGAAATAAAAAAATACGAAAAATTAGGCTGAAACTAGCATTGCCTCCTTACAGTAGGTCATAACTAATTGATAGATTAAAATTGCATTTACGTATGACCATTATTTTTTTTTCCACGAATTTTTAAAATTCCCAAGGTAACGTTCCCTTTAGTGCGATTTTATTATGCGTTATGGCACAAATTTGATCCCTACTAATAAAATCGCTCGACACACGTATTTCACACTCGGCATTTAATATAAAAAATGGGTAATAATAAATATATTTCTCGAATCTTTATTATTACAGTTGAAAAAGGAAAAAATAGGCATTTAAACGTGGAATAATAATAATAATAAAATTTTAAAATAAAATGACTTCTTCCGAATCGGGGTACTCTTGTTATAACTCGAAAATGACGCACACGTGCGTGATTTTTTGTTAGTAATCCAATAAAGAGTAGATACAAATGAAAGAATTTATTTTATTGACAGTGGAAGGAAATTACTCATTTTCTTTTCTTTTCACTATCTCCGTGTGATCAAAGAATTAATTCAAGAAGAAATATTTTTCCATATTTTTCTTACAATTGTCGAAAAAATCGAAAGAAGAGAAAAAGGCGTTAAAAAGCAAGTCGACAAAATTCTATTTCTTTCAATATGGAAGAATGTTGCGACATAAACGAATTCACAAACCATTCCCTTAACTATATACCTCGCTTCAGCTCAAATAGTAATATGATTCTTCTTCTCCCTTCCGTTCACAACACTATTGTCGTTGGCCTAGTAATTTCGAAGGCTACGTTATTACTTACGATAGACAAATAACGTGAATCTTCTTAATATGCTGATCTGTACATAATAATATCATCAATAAGAGTTGTACTATCGCAGAATTGTCTGTTGTCGTGTGTTGAATACAGCTTTTGATTGTCACCGTGAAGCGTGTTTTCATTGGAATACTACTGGACTCACTTGTGAGAGAGAGTTAGATAACAAGCGACTTGAGATATGGAAAGTCATTCTCAGAGAATCGGTAGGATATGCGATTCTTCATAAAAAGTCTTTGCTCATAATTATTCAATTTGATAGAAGAGCAATCAATGAGAGTATTCTTCAACGTAAGAATCAGAAATCATTACTGGCAATCTCATATACAGGAGTAAATAAAGCTATACTGTAGATTTCTAAAGCAACAGTAGAAGTTTGAGGAAATCGATAGGAGGACGGCAACTATCTACGCAGCCTATGTCAATAATACGTAGCTTACTGTTAATCTTATAGTGCAGTGAGACTGCATAGGTTATATTTCTTAAAATGCGTTCAATATTAGATGGCATATCAGTGCGATAATGTTGGACTATTCTACACCTCTCTGTGAACTATATAATATTACATCTATCCTGTAGTTATCTATTAATACACTACGAGTTTATACATTTCTCTAGCATTGCACTATCAATAACACAACAGATACGAATACGTTCTCGTAGCTGTTACGTAGTCAGCTCCTATTTTAGCACATCATACATCTCGATGAAAAACAGCGTGCACATCGGTACAATCTCGCCTCTGAATTGCTACCTTGTTCATTCTAACTCGAATAATACAATTCTTTTCTATGCGCGTACATACTCAAGATCGTGGTGCTGCGTTGCCTCTTCGATATGCTAATTCTACTATTACAACATTTGAAGTCATAATTAAAATGTGCGCAGTTTGTATTATTCTCTCTTCGTAGTTCGAATGAGATACTGTAATCTATATTACTTTGCTATATTAATTTGAGCTCCGTAATGCACTTACATCCACGTGCTCCCGAGGAAGGAATATGTTCAGCTATAGAATATCAAACAAGTCTGTACTATTTATTGATCTCGTCTTATAATTCTTAGTGTACTGGATTATTAAATAACAGCAAATGCTATTTTCTATAATCTTCATATCCTATACACGCTTACTATTCACTCCTACAGCATTGTGATTCTATGTCACTAGAATAAGTATCATTCTTTCCAAAATCTCCGATTTCATTCTCCTTACGATCAGATAAACGTTTCAGGGAGGTTATAAGACATGAACTATTAAAAATATAGATAAAAAAATTCTAATCTAAAATATATCCATCTGCAGCTCATTGAAACATCTACCATAAAATGCCAGCCATTTCAATGAAAGAATGGACACGAAAAAGAACCTGAAAACACTAATCAGAAAATGAGAAATCGTTACGGTTGGAAGAACATGAAGGAAGATTAAGGAATTCATCAGATACAGGAGTGCTATGAATAGGAGGTACCCTATTAGAAGAACGAAGAAACCGAGGACTCTGGTCCCGAGGTCCCTGGAATAGCTGATATGGTTTGTAACTACTATCAGAAGTGTCAGTTTCCGACTTCGATATATTTGAACTATGAAAAGATGAACTTTCATTATTATTGTTGAAACCCGAAAATGAAGATTGAAAAGTACTATCAGAACGAGAAGTATTTCCTTCAGAGCGATTATGACTAACTTGATTCGGACTATTTACATCATTTTGAATACGAATAGGATCCTGAAAAGAAGAATTCGAATATTGAAGATTGTTTCTTTCATGAATTGGACTAGGAATCTTACTTAGAGGTTCCCATCCCAAAATATAAGCGCCAAAAAAGCCAGTTCAATAAATTTTAAATAATATTTTTTAACGTTCACCAGAAGAAAGCAAGAGGGATATCGGAACAAATCTCCTATATCCTCTCTCAATTTTGCAAACTAAAATAGTTGCGAATTTACGCATAACACAACCTGACCAAATATCAGAAAGTTTTTCCTCCCTCTCTCTTGAAATAGCTTAAAAAGATTTAACTATCTAACGCTTTTCAATAATTCTTCTTCAGTGATCCATTTTCTGTATTTT
>JABUQX010030011.1:0-10000 GCA_015478945.1 Trachelipus rathkii
ATCGTCTAGCAACCTTGTCGTCACGCCAGTTTGACACAATTCCACAACTCAGACAATACGAATTACAACTGCTTTTCTTTTGCTATATTTTTTTAAAGTTTGCGGTTCGCGCATTGGCGGTGTAATCTCTCTGCTAAACATAATTGCCGGGTCCGCAGCCAATTCGACCAACTCATTCAAAATAATTGCGCCGCAATCGCAACGCAACCGAAACTTAATTTGCGATCGCAATTGCGGCCGCAACAAGTTGCGTCGCAAGTGCCCCAAGCTGTAATATGTATATATATATTATATTATATATATGATAATAAGGTATATATAGTAGCTATATATACTACTAATATGATGATACTTATATATATATATTAAAATATAGTATACTATATATATATACTTAGTTATTTATATATATAGTTATATATATAGATATATATATATAATAATAGTAATCTATAATATAACGCTAATTGTAATTACTTAGTTAGTCATTGCTGTTTGTTCTCCTCCTCCTCCTCTTAGTTCCTTTTACTCCATCTGTCACAGGCACTTCAAATTCAAGGAGAGTGCAAATATTTTCAATTCGAGATACCACCTAAGCTCTTCTCAAATTCTCAGTCATGACAGGGATGACTTCCTTAGGTCCTGAGAACATTAGAGCCCAAACTGAACAATTTCTTCACAACCGCGGAAGGGGGGACAGGGGTATTGTACTTGATAAAGAGGTCCAACCAGACTTCTCTGTGCTGCTGAGGGAATAGGTATACAGACAGTGGGGTGGTCCTCTTCACCTTTAGCTTGTTCCAAATCTCAAAAGCCTTCTTCAAGTCCTCCTCATGGTGGTCGATAGCCAGAGGCTGGTTGTAAGTTGCCTTCATGTAATGAAGAATGAGAAATACACCGACGGGCCTGACATAGATGTATTGATCACTATTCGAATACCCGGATAGAGCATTGCTGTAGTAGGGGTCGTTTTCCCAACCTGCTTCCTGCTCCTGGGTCGCACCATTGCGTTGTCGTGACCAGGAGTCACGTTTATCAGCACCTCACTGATAACGCCGCTCTTCTGATGATCTCCTTCAAGTCCTCATTCAGGAACTCAACGACTGGAAGTTTGAATGAGGGCGGAGGGCTGTGGTCATCAGCAGGTCTATGTCCACAAACAGGTGCTCAAACCTTCCCTTGAAGGCCACCTTAAAGTTGGTTTTATATATATATATTATGATATATAGTATAATATATATATATAATATATATATATATATATATCATATATATATATATATATACTATATATATATATTAACTGAGGAACTTATATATATATGATATATATATTTATTATTATATATATATAGTATATATATTATATAATATATAATATATATATAATATAATTTAAAACTATATATATCACTATATACACAGAATATTATTATATATATATATATATATATATATATATATATATATATATATTACTATATATATATATATTATGATATATATTATATATATATAGTATATATATTATATATATAGATAATCTATAGTATAATCAGTGATATTAGAGCTATGACCAAAAAAAGACGCAAAAATTTTTTTAGCTGTATATTAGAAATCAAATGAAACTTTTTTTCATAATCGACAATAATGAACCAGAAAATGACAATTATTTCGTTCAATTCATAAAAAATATTCTCGTACAATGACAAGAAAAATTTGAAAGGCTTAAGTACATTCATCACAAATCAAATTGTATTAGTTGACAATAAGCTTCAGATCAATATTTTTCTGTTTTTGGCATTTCTGGTAAGTTTTCTTACCTAAGTTTACCCTCGTATCGGCACAATATTCGTCTGTGGTATATCTATCAACGACTCTGTCAACATTCCAGGTGATTTCAAAAGCACCTTCATGGGCTGCAAAGAGCCACATTTAATTTCGGAAATTCCAATCCATCAATTTCCTGGTGAAATCTGTGCGTTAAACATTTGGTTAGAAAACCAGGCTTCTTGCATGTATTTGAGATGAAAGCCCACGGTGTTTCCAGTGAAATTCTCCATTTAGGAAGGAGGAAGTACGAAATAATAGGCAATATAAAAGCAGCGTGAATTTATCTTGGCATTGTTGAACAGATCGGTAAATTTTCTCCAATAAATTACCGGGGTAGCGCAACTAGTTTCTTTAAGGAAAACTGAAATGACTCCTACATAAAACTCATACAGAAATCTAAAATCATCTTGCCAACCTGAATTTTGAATAGTATCAATTTGCACTCTCTGGCATTAGTAAGAGACTGCTGCAAGATATCGTATTGTTTTTTCACTTCGTCCACGAATTCATTGTTGAGAGTTGGTTTGGTAGGAGAAATTGGATTAAAGAAGTCTAACCCATGCTTTAAGATTCTATCAAGAATATGATGCTGGGAGCCAATGTACTGTGGCTGACCAAATCCTCATGTATCTGCTATATCTTCAGTTTTTAATTTTTTTAACGAATTCCATTCAACTCGTCTGCAGTATTTATTACTGTTTGTGTCACATCGATTATTTTTGAAGCTCTTCATGCATCAAATTGATTACACCAAACTTTGCATTAAAAATATACTGTGATAATGCACATTCAATTTTAACTATACCTAATTCAATCGCTCTAAGATTACCACTTGAATACTCTGCCTTGGCAATTCTGCTTACCGTCAAAACGAAAGGCAGAAAATATTTCTACTTCTTTGTAAAATTAGAGATTTTATTTTACGCTTCGCATCTCGCTACTTCTTATAACAGCTCGCCAAAACACCTGACTGTGATAGTGTTGGAACACTGATTTCATCTTCGGCCAGACTGGAGCAGTAGCTTTATTACTTGAAAGAGATTTTTGTCACCAACTTAGCTGCATGTGATACTAAACGACTGACACGTTTTCTTTTGTCATAAGTCATTTATTAAATAATAATTTAAATAATCATTAATAAATAATCATGAGCGATTTTATAAGGATCTACTTTTTTATTTGCTACAAGATATAGCACCGTACATACAGATCTCGTGACCACACCGTGATACTCGAAACGGATTGGTGGCGGGAAGTTTTTTTTTTATGGCCACCTGCAATAATAATGTTTATTAGTAATCAAGATCACAAAAGTTTCATCATTTGCGACAACAGGAGATTCAAAATTTTGCAAAATTTTTTTTAGTCATAACTCTATATATATTATATACTATATATATATATTTATTCCGAAAATATTATAAATAATTAATTTATTATTTAAGTAAAAATAAATAAATTTATATCTTAAATTTAATATATATATATAAATATATATATATATATATATATATATATATATATTAATATCTATTTTTTATTATATATATATATTTAATATAGTATATATATATATATATATATATATATATATATATATATATATATATATAATATATATATATATATATATATATATAGTATATATATATATATATATATATATATAGCTATATATATATACTATATATATAATATATATATACTTATATATACTACTATATATATATATATTTAAGTATATAATATATATATATATATATATATATATATCTATATTATATATTAATATATACATATTATATAATATATATATATATAATATATAATATATACTATATATATATATTATATATATATATATATATATATATATATTATAATATATAGTATAGTAACAAAATGTCAAATTAAATGAATTTATTTCTATTTGCCAAATTATTTTTGTACATATGCTAAGATTTCTTTTATATATCTAAGACTAATACATGCCTAATATTGTCATTGTTTTTAAAATTTAAGATTGAAAAAAAATAAACCTTAGGGAGCTCTTGTAGTTCTCTAATCTGCGGATGCGGAATTGGCGGAATTGAGCGATTGCCGCAATTCGCAATTGCGGATGATTTAGGCATTCCGCTAACTGAATTCCGCAACTTTTTTTCAAATTATCGCAATCGCAATTCCGCAAATTTTTTTTGGTAGTCCGCATTAGCGGAATGCACGGAATTGCGGAACTTAATGCGGAACGCCCCCTCTGAATTAATATAGTATTTCATATATAATATATCATAGATATATTAATATATTTAATATATTATATAGCTACTATATACTATATTAATATTATACTATATATAATATATATAATGATTAGTATAATGACTATAGTATATATAATATATAATATAATTATATGACGTAAGCTGAATTAAAGATTTTTCTGCTACAAATGATTTGCTAAATCTCTTTAACGATGAACTAATTGTACAAAGGAAGAGCTTGCTTCGTAAGTCTGTTGCTCGGGTGTGGCTTCTAAAACTTTTTTTTTTATTACCATTAGTTATCCGTGTAGAATATCCATAATCTTGGTTCTTCAGTCAAAAAGTTAATTATTATTACATATTAAAATGTCCTTATATTAATTTAAAAGATTGAAAATTAGTAACGAGATAAATTACAAGAAGATGAATGATATTTCTTATTTAAGTAGGCAGCAATTTTTTTATCAAGGGGGGGGGGGGGGGGGTATGATTGCAGAGGCGCGTAATAATTTTACCGCCTCACTTCTTCTCTCAGTTACGATTTGGCTTTATCATTTTAAGCCCCGAGTCGTGCCCGTCTCGATCGTGCCACTCGTGCCCGTCTATGACTCCAGCTTCCCCATTTAAATTATCCGGTGCCCAGCTTACATTTAAGAATTATGTGTTCTCCGCATGACTCCTGCTCTGAACCTTTTTTAATTTTATAGTAAAGAAATTATATCGGCTCTGGCTCCGCTCCGGCTCCGGCTCGGCTCCGTCTGCCAAGCCGAAACTGCAAAGGTTCTGTGAATTAATGCCTTAAAAAAAATATGCCACTTTCAAAAAGTTATATTTCAGTTGCTGTTCATTTAAAATTTTAGTGATATCAGTAAAAAATGAAGATCATATTTATTTTTCTTATATGAAAAAGAATATACTGTAAAATTTAATATAATCATTAAAAATATATAAAATACATGAATAAAATGAAATTAGTTTGAGATTTTTCTCTTTAAATAAAATAGAATCCCTTAAATAAGTAAAATTTTCTTTAAATTTTCCTAACGCAAACTATTATTTTTGAAAAGAAATATTAAAATAATAATATATAAAATAATAATGTTCCTGTTACATTTGACCTTTACAATTGACTAGGAAGCTGTTCACATAAACAATTAAGAGTTTTCAGATCTTATCTTGCATTTGTTTTATATATTTTTACAATAAAAATGAATTTTAAAAAATCATGATAATTATGCGGACCGGATATTCACAGTGTCATCATTACGCGCTGTTGATGGTCTGCTCTCTGCTGACACGCTCATCATCTTCCAGAGTTCCAGCCACTCCCGCCTTTCTTAAAAGCGTGTATACCACTCGTAAACTTGGGTTCGCGATAATGATTCATCACCATACATCTCCATTATCAAATTGAATGTTTCTGTGAACGTTTTCCATAATTTGACACAAAATTTAATGTTTGCTTTCTGCTCAAAGTGAACCATTCTTGATAACACTCTTTCCGACAGCACACAACGACAATGCCTCAAAGCAAACTGAATTGTAAACACGGCCACACACTCAGCACTGTCATACACTACTGATACACGTCCTTACATGTCTGCGCTCACATTTATCACAACACGCGCTTATTACGAGTACATTGTAAGATATGAAGACTAGTCGGAATGTTCCGGTATTTTCTGACTCTACCTCGTATTTTAAAACTTTGAGTTAGTTTATGAGAAACAGATATCAAGGACTCAAAATAATTTCGATCAATAAAAAGAAAATACGTCATAAAATTCCGACTAATAAAAGAATTCAGACAACCAAACACTTTTTGCTTCTCTATAATTACCAGATTCGATGTTATGATTTACTGTTTAAATTTCGTTTAATAAATATTAAATTTTAATTTTTCTATAGCTACCCTCTGTATTTTAAACGTTTCTATTATTATTCTGTTTTATGATCTCCTGCTAATAAATTTCTTGCTAAAAACTTATTTTATATTCTAAATTTTATGTTGTAAATAATATTATTTCTTTCATATGTAAATTAAGCAATCAGCTGTTAGCTAGCTGCATGCCACTTACCATTTTGGATGGGGGGGGGGGGAAACCCCTAAGAAATTACGAGTTTAAAATGACCTCTTAGCAGAAAGTAACGACCGAAAACCATTATTGTCATACTTGTGAACGAGAGGTCTTTACAAAATATTATCGATATTGCAATAGAAATCTACTTTCTCAATCGATCGTTACTGCACGGTCACAAGTCATTTTAAAGTCGCTGTTCTTAGAGTATCTATCACTCTTTAGGAACTGTAGATCTTTTTTAAAAGACCTAGCTATCGATCAGTCCGAAGATCAGTGGAAGAACGACTCACCTTTAATATATATATATATATATATATATATATATATATATATATATATATATAATATATATATATATATATATATATATTATATATATATATATATATATATATCATATATTATAAATATGTATATAACTAGAAAGAGATTATATATATCTTATATTATATATACATATATATATAATTAATATATATATATATATATTTATATAATATATATATATATTATATATATATATATAATATTTTAATTATAATATATATATATATATATAATATATATATATATATGAGGGTTTGGGTTCAATAAGTACAATTTTTTCAAAGTACAAAGTAGCATATACAAGTACTTCTAGAAATCTTTCAAGTACAATCAAGTACAAGTACTCTAGAATTTGTTCAAGTACAAATACATGGTATCAAGTACAAGTACAAATACAAGTACTTTATGAAAACTTGAATATATTATATATAATATAATATAATATACATATATATATATATATATATATATATATATAATATATATATATATATATATATATATATATATATATATAAATATATATATTATATATATATATATATATATATATATATATATATATATAGAATATATATAATCGTCATCATTATCATTATCATTTCATTATCATTATCATCATCATCATTCATCATCATCATCATCATCATCATCATCATCAGCATCATCCAACAATCATCAATCATCATCATTCATCAATCCATCCATAATTCTCTCGCCCAAGACTGGAGGTAAGGTGCGTAACATGCGCACCAGAAACAGAAAAATAGTAGAAGGAAATGAAAGCAAGAAGAAAAGAAAGACGAGCCTTACCGGCCGCTGATTATAAAAATTAGCGCGAACTCGTCGCAAATAGAAGATCCACCTTAAAGGTTCTTGGACAGCGATGGACCCTCACTATGACAACTCGTCAAAGTGGGGTTCATTCCTTGGCCCAGGTGGGCTAAAACCATACCTCCTCACAAAACGCCCTCCAATCACTCCTGTTTATGCCCTAGTGTACTTTCGCCTCTGCTCAAACTCACATTTCTCTCTCCAGGAATTCCTTTTTTCTGAATGATCCACTTTTCTTCGTCTCTCCATCCGGTGTTACCAACACACTCACCACTATCATCCTTTAACCGACCGACTATCATCCATCCTTCACACATACCAAAAAATCTCAACATACTTTCATTTATTCTCTCATTTACCCATTCTTCCCTCACCAAACAACTCTCTAATACATTCATCCTCATTTTATCATTTCTTTCACACCTAAACACGCCACTACGATTGTCCATCTGACACACTGTACTTTATACTACCTACACTTATTCCAGACATATGTCCCGACTACTATGCATACACGGGTAAAAACATACCCTCAATGTAAGACCCCTAGCGCACTCAAGAACTTAGTCCCTATACATCCACCAACAATTTAAATTGCACCAGCAACCTTAGTGCCATTCACAACTTTCTTACTACACTCAGCATCATCCGTTCCTTTTTCATTCAACATATATCCTAATATTTAAATTCAGACACTTTTTCAGCTTGCTCACCATCTAACATAATTCCAACCGAGTACTGTCCCTCAACTCACTAACCCTAACCTTACTCTATCTACGTTTACTTTCAAACCCCTCATTTTTTTACACACCCTACCAAAATCTCCTCTACCCCAGTCCTCTCAAACTTTCTCTCAGATTCGCCACAACAAAACCAAATCATCCTCATATAAAAGGTAGGGCACCCTCCACTCTCTTCATTCTCCATCATTCTACATAATCCCCTGCCACCCTAACCTCTAATTCTTTCATAACCTCATCCGTAATACAGATTGGATCGCCCAGACGAGACTAGCAACAGTCCGCTGTCTCACTCCACAATTAATATTTTAGCAAATAAACTTTCCGACTATTTATTTCTTCGACACTCTACCTATCGTCATACATACTTTTGTTTTCATTCAGAAGCCTAGCACCAACACCATACACTAACACCGGCCAAAGAGCTTCCCTATTATTCCTAGTCATAACCTCCTGTTGCAAATCCATCATAATCGCTAAATTACAATTTTTTCTTCTCCTCCCTCATTTCCCCAATATTTGTTTCAATGTACAATTTGATCCAGCTGATCCTCAACTCACTTCGAAACGAACCTGTTCTTCCCAAATCAGATCTTCAGTCGCCATTTACGCACTCCTTTTGACCAAAAATACCAGCATAAAATCTCCCTACAACCACTCAATAAACAATTACCCTATAAATAACTTTACAGTTTCCTTATCCCCCTTACCCTTATAAGGGTACTATTATTGACTCCTCCTCCAATCCCTTGGAATTATACCCTCCATAAACGCTTTGTTATGCAACTTCCAAATCCAATCATCACATCTCGCCTATATATATATATAATATATTATATATATATATAATATAATTTATATATATATAGTATAATATATATATATATATTATATATATATATATATATATATATATATAATAGTATATATATATTAAATTATAATATATATAAATATGGTGTTCTGCGTTAATCTGAAGAGAGTTGGATATGATTGGTAGAGGAGAGTTGGGCAGGGTTATGTTAAAAGGATGAGTTTGAAAGTAAACGTAGATAAGAGTAAGGTCATGGTTGTGAGTGAGGACAGTCCTCGGTGCGAAGTTATGCTAGAGGGGTGAGCAGTGGAACAAGTGACAGTGTTAAAAATATTATTTAGGATATTATATTGTTAGACAAAAAGGGAAAAAGGATGATAGCCCGAGTGGTAGTAGGAAAGTTGTTGAATATCAGGAAGGTGGCTGGTTGCAATTAAATCCTTGGTGGATGTACAGAGACTAAGTCTTGAATGCCCTGGGTCTTTACGTGAGGGTTGTTGTTACCTGTGTTAATGTATAAGTAGTGAGACCTATGGTCTGGAATAGGAAGTATAGATCTAAATACAATGTGTTCAGATGGACAAATCTTAGGGGCGTGTTAAGTGTGAGAAGATTGATAAAATGAGAATGAACGTATTAGAGTTTGTATGGTGTGAAAAAAGGGATAAAGGAGAAAATAAATGAAAGTACGTTGAGATGTTTGGTCATTGGAAAGGATGGGATGATAAGTCGGTTGGTTAAGCGGATGTATAGTGGTGAGATGTTGGAATTGACTGACTGGGAGACCGAAGAAAAAGTGGATTGATCAGCAAAAGAATGTCTGGAGGAGTGAAAATGTGAATTTGGCAAGGGCGAGAAGAAAGGTGCATAATTAGGAGTGAATGGAAGGGCCAAGGGATGAACCCCATATTGGCGAGATTCCATAGTGAGGCGTCGCTGTCTCTGTGAGCTCTCGTTTGGAATTTTTTGACTGCCGGCGAGTTCTCACTAAAAAGGTATAAAGGGTAAGGTAAGGCTGGGCTTTCTTTCGACTTGTGTCATGTTTTTCTACTAACTTTTCTGTTTCCGTGTGCATGTTAACCACCTTACCCGCGCCGACCCAGTCTTGGG
>JABUQX010030012.1:0-7500 GCA_015478945.1 Trachelipus rathkii
CATTGTGCTTCGTTCAGTTTCAGTTTGGGTGTTTAACCGTTTTCGCATTTATCTGTAGAAACTAACTTTCGCGTCGTGCACGCCGCTTCAATATATATATAAATATGTATATATAAATATATATATATATATATATAAATATTCTAAAGCTATATACTCAATGTCAGGGAACTACTACTACTACTACTACTACTACTACTACTACTACTACTACTAGTTCAAGAGTTGAAAGGTTATCCTGTGATTGAAAGAATGAATGAAAAATGTTGCGACGATCATAGCAAGAGTAAAGTAGCGTGGGTTTTATACGTAAAGGTCAAAGAAACTTTGCTCTCTCTCTCTCTCTCTCTCTCTCTCTCTCTCTCTCTCTCTCTCTCTCTCTCTCTCTCTCTCTCTCTCTCTCTCTCTCTCTCTCTCTCTCTCTCTCTCTCTCTTTGGAATTTTAGACCGTTTCAAGCCCTCACCTTATCAAATAGTTGATTTTCTCAATTATCTCTCTCTCTCTCTCTCTCTCTCTCTCTCTCTCTCTCTCTCTCTCTCTCTCTCTCTCTCTCTCTCTCTCTCTCTCTCTCTCTCTCTCTCTCTCTCTCTTTTACATATACCCTTTCCACGTGATATTTTGAAATTGTAGGCGAATTTAACATTGTAGGTGGCTAATACACAGAATCATTTACTTATTTATATATATATATATATATATATATATATATATATATATATACCTATATAATATATATATATATATATAACCATATATATATGCTCATATATATTAACAACTATATATGTATATATATATATTCTGAAAATTAATTCAAAACCTTTCTTCTTGTGGTGGTGGTGGTGGGGGGGGATCAAGTTCTTCTGCGGGTACGTTACCAATTACTCAAGGTATATATACTTGGGGTGATTGTGATCATGTATGTGGAAAGGAGCCCTACTTCACAGGGTGGTTTCCAGGGATACTTTTCTTTACAAGCGTATCTCTAGTTTGTTTGTATTTCACTGAGAACTGCGGAGCGAATGGATTTGGGTGGAGCCTGAGCCGGTTGAAAATATTTTTTTTTTCCGCGGAGCATTGCCGTATAATTTTGAAATAGGTTGAGCCGGAGTTGGAACACACACCAAGCGAATCCGAATCAATCTAAATCATTCCGGCGGGAAAACAGTCACCTAATCTAACTTAACAACCTAACCTAACCTCATTATTGTTTACGAAAGATAATCCTCCAAATCTTCGTCAATCAGAATTTTCGTCAGTCAGATTTTTGTTGATTCGGAATCAACCAAGGATAGTTATCATATTCTGATTTGATTTAATAATCCGTAGCTGCTGCAAAACATCCGGGTAATAAAAAAATATATTCTCTCTCTCTCTCTCTCTCTCTCTCTCTCTCTCTTTGGCTCTTCGTCGTCTCTGTCTCTCTTTCGGGTCGTCTTCTCTCTCTCTCTCTCTCTCTCTCTCCGACTTGGTATTATTAGCATCGACAAACACAAGTCAATTTTGAAAGTTCGGATCCGTAGTAACATGATAATAAACGAGTCTCCATTATGCATTCGGATCGCGTTTCCCTGTTTGAATGTAGAAATAACACTATTTATATAAATTTAACACACGAATTTACTTTGCATACTTTAGTATTTAATTGTATATGCAGTGAAGTAGCATAGAAAAGCGTAAGTTAAGTTGAGTATAAGTCGTATATTAGTGTTATTTGGGGCTATTCAGATACGTTTCAGTATAATGGAATTTTCCTGACATAAATGAAGTAAATGGGTCTGAAAACATATAATAGTTGCATAAAATAAAAAGTTTTTATATTACTTGCATCGTATGCAACTTACAAAAAGCTGTAATCTATAAGCTATATAGTATATATATATATTTATATTAGTATATTTTATATATATATCTATATTATATATATTATATATTTATATATTATATGTAATACCTATATATATATTTATATGTATTTATATTAGATATATATATTAAATTACTAATATTGGTCGATGGTGGACAACTACTGTATTTTAAAAGAAAAAAAATATTGGACTTAGGGTATTTTTCATCGTACCTGATTCATTGTGCGTTCATATCAGTTTTGTTTATCAGTAGTCGATATAAGAACCAATAGGTTGTCTGGATTTGGAGAAGTATTGTGTATGGAAATAAGTACCGAAGTTTTGCTGGGAAATATGATAGGGATTTGCTTCAGCAAGTCTCGTTGTTAAAAATGCTATATGACGTGTAATTTTATTATTATATATATTATTATATATTATTATATATATTATAATATATATGTTTGATATATTTATATATATTATTTATTATATCTTATTGTATATTATATATGTTAGCTAGTGATAGTTAAATTTAAAGTTGGGTTATTTGATCGGTCTTTTTATATTATATTTATTTTTTTGAGTCCGGGGTTGGTCTTTCGGCCCGCGTTTCGTCCGCTTACAGGATGCCCTCTTCGCTTCGCTCGAGGGTCGGTTTGAGAATTTTTTTTGAAAACTAAAAGTACTCCAAATTTAATAATAAAAATTAAATAATAGAAGAGATGAAATTCCAGATTACTTTTACCTATAAGGGAAAAATTTAGAAAGCTGATGAAAATGTAATAAAAATAAATAAATAAATAAATAAATATATAAATAAATGAAAGGAGCTTTTACAAAAAATGTTTATAGGACGAAAAAATACAATCTATTAAACTAAAATAAAAGGAACACGTTAAAACTATTTTTAAAGCTTCGCACTTTTTAAATTTAAATTCTTAACTTTCGTTCAAAGTTAATTGCTATAATAGAAGTTAAATGAAATACAGCGAAATACCTAAGACAACACAATTCTTTGTTGGAAATATGTAGATAATCACATATTTCCGATACGATATATTCGTAGGGATTTCGGTTTTAACACGCTTCACGCTGGTTCTTTGTTAGAAAAATGAATTTAACTCTTTTTAATTTTATATATTTTCCATAAGAGTTAGAAATTGTTTATAAGTAAAAATAAATTAAAAAAATTCTTCTTTATTCAAGTTATAAATAAACAAAATAAATTGTGGTATTTAGCATATATATATATATATCAATTTTTTAATATAGTATATATTATATAGTATATAATTATATATATCTCTATATATTATATATATAGTATATATATATATATATTATATATGAGAATATATATATATATATATATATATATATATAATATTAATAATTTTTTTCTTTTCCCTGTTGATTGGAAAACATTTGACACTATTGTCTTTGTCACAATACAATTAATTTTTGCCGAAAGAATTAAAAATATACATATTTCTTTAAATATTGTGTATTTTTGTTAAAACAAAATAGATCTCCGTTTTTACACGAAAATGTAGGTTTCAAAATCAAAGATTGTTTGTTAAATTTATATATATATTATATATATATAATATATAATATATATATATTATATATATATTATATATATAATTATATATATATATATATATATATATATAATATATTATAATATAATATATATATATATATATCATCATCATCATCATCATCATCACATATATCATCATCATCATCAACAACAATAACAACATCATCATCATCATCATCATCATAACATCATCATCATCATCATCATCATCATCATCATACATCATCATCATCCATCATCATCATCATCATCAATCTCTCTCATTTCCCACCTTCTTAGTCAAGACAGTGGGTTAAGGTGCGTGGCATCACCGAAACAGAAAAAGTAGTAGATAAATATGACAAAAGTCGAAAAGAACGCCCAGCCTTACTCCCTACAGCGGACCCTCACTATGGATCTCGTCAATGTGGGGTTCATCCTTGGGCGGTGTGACAAACCATACCCCCTCACAAAAACCCCACCATTCACTCCTTATTATGCAACCTTTCATCTCGCTCTGCCAAATCCACATTTTGTCTCTCCAGGATTCTTTTAATGGACACTACAGATCACCTTTTTCTTCGGTCTCCAGCGGTTGATTCTACAAAACGACTTCACCTATATATATGGATCCGCTTTAAAACCAACGCAATTGTCATCCATCTTTCCACATGAAAACATCTCAACTCACTTTTCAAGTTATTCTATCATGTATCTTCACACCACAACAATCTCTAATACGTTCATTTCCTCAATTTATCAAATTCTTCTCCACCTAAACTTCCTAAGAATTTCTCTGAACACATTTGAACTTTAGATCTATACTTCTCATTCCAGACCATAGTCCCACTACTATAAATTAACACAGGTAACATACTCTCATGTAAGACCCTAGCAACTCAAGACTTAGTCCCCTTTAATTCAAACATATTTTAATTGACATCCGCCATTCCTGTTCATGTTTGCACAAATTTCCTACTTCACTCTGCATCATCCGTTCCTTTATATATATAGTAATTTATATTTTATTTTATATATATATTATATAGTATATATATATATATATTATATATATATATATATTAATAATATATATCTAGATTGATATTATATAGTATAGTTTTCATGTTTGTAAACACTTAATAATATATAATATATAAATTATTAATCATATATATATACAGCTATATTATATATATATATATATATATATATATAGTATTTATATATTATATATATATTATATAGATTAATATAATATATATAATATATATATTATATATCATATATATATATTATATATATTATATATATATATATTATATTAATTTTTTATTTATTTATTTATTTGTTTCTTAGTATTTTTTTTATTTATTTATTAACTATAGTGAATAAATGAAAGAGAGAAGAACGAAGTTCTCTTACACGTAGGTTTGCGTGGGAGATAATCAGGGATGAGAGGAGAGTGAGAGTGATCACGGGGAGTGAGAGGAGAGGGGAGAGAGAGAGAGAGCTGATGAGTAGGTAGGCTGAAGAGTGAGGAGGAGTAGGAGGTTCGAACCAGTAAGCTAGTAATAATGGTGGTGGTTAGTAAAATAATAATAATCGAGTGGTTTGGGAGGGAAATTTTAAGTAGTGGAGATGGGTTGGGTAGTGGGTTTGATGTCAGTGTTTTTTTTTTATGGGGGGGGCTTCGGTTCCTCTTTCCTTTTCTTTCATGCTTTTTTTCATTCATTCATTTGATATAGTTTTGGGTATGGCGCAGTGGCCCGTGTGTCGGCGGGCGGCGAGAAGTGTTCTTTCCTTCTCCCATTCATCGTGCTTCTTCGGTGTGGTCGTTGTGTTCTTCGTGCATTCATTAATCACATTCAATGGCGGTGTTTGCAGGGTGAACAGAGAACGAGCGTGCGAATTCCCTGTTATTATTGGTAGTAGTGGTAGTGGTAGTGGGTATGCTGGCCCACCATGTGTTTGTGCGTGTGTGCGACCCACCAATTTTCATTTAGTCGGTTTATTATAATGCGGTGGTAACTTTTATTCAAGGTGATGATGATGATAAAAGATTTTGTTATACTTCACTGGGGTCTATTTCATCATGTGATCCTATATATATATTTTTTTTCTTCTTTACTTACTTCACGTACAGAAAGTATTATTTTTGGCGACATTTATACGCCGGGATAGTGATATACAGAAATAGCCTGAGAGAAGCAGAAAGGAGTTTGGGGCGTGGCGTCTTTTTTTTTTTTTTTTGTTTTTTTTTTTTTTTTTTTTTTTTTTATTTTGGGTGTTTTTTGCTCTTTCTTGTGAAACAATGAAAATTATTTATAATACAGTGTTGCATTATATTTTGTGGGACTATATATATACATATTCTGATATTTATATAGTATGAGATTAGTCATATATATATTATTATTATTATTAGTATATATAGTAACTGTGGTTATTTCTATTATATAGTCTTAGGTAGTGATATTCATATATATATTCTGATACTCTATTGTGAGTATATCTGTTAGATGAATATATATATTACAGTATATACATTTATATAGTATTAGTATATATTATTATCTATATAATTATATTATATATTTACATTATTATGTATTTGTATGTGTACTTATTATATTTATGTATTAATTGGGTGGTGGGTGTGGTTTGTTGTTTGCGTTTTAGTCTGGTTTTTTGGTCAGTAGCTTCCAGGTGTTAAGTCAACCCATTTGGTTTAGTATATTGATTTGGAGGTGGCTATATATTATTATTTATTATTATTTATTATTATTATTATGATTTATTTGATTATTTTATTATGTATAAGGATTAATTATTGTTTATTTAAATTTTCTCCTGAAGACGCCGAAGTGCAATTTATTATATTATGTTATTATGTATTATTATTATTATTGCATAATTTTACATTATCAAATTATTATTATTATTATTTTATTATTATTAGGTTATTATCTCAGTTATTATTATTATTATTTTATTATTATTGATTATTATTTGAGTTATTATCGAAATTATGTATTTTTTATTATGTTATTGGATTATTATTTATTTTATTTATTTAACTTATTGACTCATATTATATGTCAATTTGTACTATTTTTATTTAGGTGGTGTATTTCATTGGTTTTTATACTTTATATGGTATTTCAGTTATTTTAATGTTATTATGGTTATTATTTTATTTTAATTAGTTGATTATTATTATTATTTATTATTATTATTAATTTTATTTTATTATTATATTATTAGTATTTTACTTATTATTTTTATTATTATTATTATTAATTATTATTATTATTATTATTTCATTATTAATTTATTATTATGTATTATTATTTAATTGTGTATTATATATTTTTATTATGTTCTTGTTATTTATTAGGTAGTTATGTATATATTATTATAGGTTATTAGATTATCTGTGTTAAGTTATTATTTATGTATTGATTGTCATTTAATGTGTGATTATGTATATTGATTTATCTAAATTATTTCGTTCATCAATTTATTATTATATGTATTGAGATTATTACTATTGTATTATTTATTCTTATTATTATTATTATTATTATGTAATTTTATTTAATTATTCTATTATAGTGATATATGATTTATGGTGTTATTATTATTTAACTAATTGTTTTAAAATCGTTTTATTATTATTATTTATATATTATTATTTTATTATCTATTGAATATCATTATGTGTAGTAGAGTTAGTCTGCAGTAGATTAGTAGTAGCAGGGGTCGAGTTAATAGCAGTTAATGCATGTTTTTTTGTGGTTTAAGTTCAGTGGAAAGCAAGTGTTTTGGTCACAACAATCTCATACATCACACTGGATGGGTGAGGTGGTTAGATGTCTTGCGGCGTGACAGCTGAGGGTATTCTCGTCTGCGGTGTAGGTGGCTGATTCTTATTGCTGGTGTGGGAGTTGTGTGGTCGAGTGAGTGTGATTTTCTCAGAAATTCTCGAGCTTCACATTCATGAGGAATTTCTCTGACTTAACGGAGTAGTGTCCGTTTCGTCCCTTCCGTTGGTCTGCGCA
>JABUQX010030012.1:15000-40000 GCA_015478945.1 Trachelipus rathkii
TAGAAGAGATTATAAAATACTTACTTTGGAGCGATTCTTAAGATCGCCTCAGCGTAAGTTGTCGTACACTGATTATTATTTATTATTTTATTATTATCTATTATTTTATTATTATATTTTATATATATATACTATATATATATATATATATATATTATATATATATGTATATATATATATATATATATATATATATATATATATATATATATATATATATATATATATTTGTCTTGTTAATTTTTACATTGATTTCATAGTAGCGACACATCGAATCCCATAATAATTTATTTTTTATGTCAGTTAACGTGCAATCATTTGGAGTGAGTTTGTGTTTGAGTTTTTAATTGTTTTATATATTTTTTACATGTTAGTATAATAATTTCAAAATGAATAGTGTATTAAATATATTAAATAATAAGTTTTCAAGATTTTCTCTTGAAGAAAAATTAAATATAAAAGAGCTTGGTAGGCCTATGCCAAATATAAAATTAACTCAGACATCATACAAGAGCAAAAAACCGTACTCTCGAAAATTTAACGTGGATTTATATAAGAGACACAAATGGCTCTGCGGCTCCTCAGAGAAAAATGCTCTATTTTGCTTCCCATGTTTGCTATTTGAAGGAGATGATTCTTGGGCTAGAATTGGAGTGACTGATTTAGCCCATCTATCAGTCAAAATAGGTAAACATGAAGCTTCTGTAAGTCATATAAACAATGAGGCTAATTTAGCAGTATTAGGAAAAGTAAATATAAAAGAAAATATTGATTCTGCTTACAAACAAGCGATTGAATGCCACAATCAGCAAGTTACTAAAAATAGATACATTTTACTAAGAATTATCAAAGCCATCAAATTTTGTGCAAATCTTGAACTCCCCTTAAGGGGTCATGACGAAAGTTCTGATTCTATGAATCCTGGTGTTTTTAAATCCTTAATAGAATACAGTGCTGAATTAGATCCAACTTTAAGAGATCACTTAAAAAGTTCTAACGTTTTCAAAGGAACTTCAATGACTATACAAAATGATTTACAAAATGATGCACATATTAAAAGAGATTTCACAAGCTAGCTTTATAGGCATTATCGCAGATGAAACCTCTGATATATCAAACGAATTTCAATTAGCTCTCATTTTGCGCTATGAATATGACGGGAATATAAAAGAAAGATTTTGGGGACTTTTTAACCCAGCTTCTCACAGGGCAGAATCAATAGCTAGCGTTATTTCTGATCAATTAAAATCCATTTTACCGAACTGTCCAGAAAAATTGATTGCTCAAAGTTATGATGGTGCCGCAGTTATGAGTGGACACGTCAGTGGTGTAAACGTATTTATAAAAGACGTTTATCCAAATGCACATTATGTACACTGTTATGCGCATCAAATTAATTTGATAATGACTCAGTCAGTTTCTCAAATTCCAGAAGTTGGAGAATTCTTTAGAAATATGTCACTAATTCCAACCTTTTTTTCACAATCTCCTCAGAGATGCTCTGTATTAGATGAAATTATTGGGAAACGGTTGCCAAAAACTGTTAAAACAAGATGGAATTTTAACATCCGAACTGTAAACATGGTTTTTGAACATAGAGAGCTATTGTTAGAGTGCTTTGAAAAAATTCTAAATGAAAGCAAACAACCAGGAACACGAGATCAAGCAGGAGGTTTGCAAAGGTTATTGACTGATCCTACTTTTGTATTTTGGCTCACTGTTTTCCGCCATATAATGCCGCACGTAGATTGTTTCTATAATAAAATTCAATCAAGAAATGCAGACGTAATTCTCATAAAACAAGCTGTGAGTGAACTACAATTAGAATTAGGAAAGATTAGAAACAGTATGACCACCATAATGGAAGAAATTGAGGGAACGTATGATGTTTGTGAGGTGAAGAGAAGAAGATCGTTAAATGCTTCCAATTACTACGAAATTAAAAAAGCTGCTGCGTATAAAGTGTGTGACATAATAATATCTCAGTCTAAGGAGAGGTTTTCGTTTAGTGATCATTTACTATCAGCTCAACTTTTCGAGCGTGAACACTTTAAATTATATAGAACCTCATTTCCCACAGTTGCATTTGAAAAGACTGTAACTGTTTATCCATTTTTTAACATCTTGAGACTCAAATCTGAACTTCAAGTTATATATTCTAGAGAAGATTTTTATTCCCTGAAAGGAGCTCTTGATTCTTATAAGTACATTATTGAAAATGGAATGGATCAGACTTTTGAAGAAACATTAAAGTTGCTAAAAATTTTAATAACTACTCCAATGGCATCTGTTGAAGCTGAAAGATGCTTTTCTAGATTAAAAAGAATAAAAACCGTTATTCGGAATACAATGGGGCAAGAAAGACTGAATGCCCTCGTTGCGCTTGCAACAGAAAGAGATATTGTCCAGAATCCATCTTTTGACAATCTTGTGATTGACTTATTTGCAAGTCAAAAAGCGAGAAGAATGGACTTTAGCTACAAATTATAAAAACCTACATTTAAGTTATAAGTTAGGTAATTTATTTATTTTTATATTTTATTTAAACATTTTAACAGGTAACTTTTTATGTAATTGTGCTAACCCGTAGCAAAGTAGAATAATGTCATAGGCGGCTAACCTTTTGTATAAAATGCGATATTATATATATATATATATATAATATATATATATATATATATATATATATATATTATAATATATATATTAATATATATATAATTAAGTGAAATCGCACGCCCATCCATTCTATCACGAGTCGCCCTGATATATATATATATATATATATATATATATTAATATATATATATATATATATTTATACATTAAATATATATATATATATATATATATATAAGTATATATAATATATATATATATATATATATATATCATATATATATATAATATATATATATATATAATATATTATATATATATATATATATATATATATATAATATATATATAATATATTATATATATATATATATATAAACACCTTCAACGAAGTAACTCAAATTCAAATCCAAATTCGAATTTTCTTAGAATAATAATAATAATAATAATAAAAATAATAATAATAATAATAATAATAATAATAATAATAATAATAATAATAATAATAATAAATTGATGACCTCCAACGAAAAAAGGTTAGCGCAGTAGCAAAACTAAGAGGAAAAAGACAAATTTTCCTCTATCAAGGCTGAAAGAGAGAGGATATGATACTCACGTTGCTTGAATGGAACCTAAATGTGTGGAAGAAAGGTTGGCATGGCGTTGATAGGCAATTTATAGTTCTGCAACAGTTGGTCCGTTATTGACTAAACTACGCTAACATGGGCAATTTAGCCATTAACTGAAAAGACGTAAACCTGAACACACATTTGATTAAATTGTTTTAAGTTTGAATATAAATTTCATAGAGTTATTTTCGGTTAGCAAACTGTTTAGTATGGTTTTACAGTTGTCAGTTGTCTCCACAGTATAGTTGCAAATGGGCTCAGATGTGTAAAAACATGTACGGCACAATGATGTTGGGCAGTCAATCAGGGTGTGTTAAAATACAAACTCATTTGTTTATCAGATTTACAGTTGTATGTGTGCTCGCTGTCAAATTAACCTTTGGCAGCGACTCAAGGTGTTTCACAACTGTTAGATCCTAGCCTTAAAATTGATTCCGGTAGAGCGAATAAGAAAGAATAATGATTGTGATTCATTCCGAGGGATTCAAAATGATTCAAATGATAATGAGGGTGATAATGTTAGTAGTAATAGAAGGTTTATGCCGATTAGCACGCACACGTTTCTTAAGTACACGTGTGCACTATTTTACGTACATGAGCGTGTATAGTTATGTAAGTGCGTAATATGTTCATGGGCATATGACCGTATTTTGTTTGTTTTTCTTGTTTGATCACACACGCACAGCTATGGGGTGACATCATAAGTAAGACAACGTCATATTGTTGTTTGCTTGTTGTGCGTGCCTACACATACTATATATATATATATATATATATATATATATATATATATATATATATAATTATATAATATATATATATATATAATATATAATATAATTTACCTTATTTGATGTTTAAATATATTTTTATTTAAATTAAATGTTGTAGCCTTAAATAATATATGGGCAAAAATGTACGAAGTCTAATTCGAACCATCGTCCTTTACGACGTTTTGATGGAGTCTTAGTCCTCTGAGCTAAAATGTCCGATGCTTACCTCTCTGCTAATACTTGCTCATTAGAACTCCGAACCTTTTGGAAACTTGTTTAGATAGATAACCAAGAGAACCAGTGATGAATAGAATCAATGACCAAGAAACCAGTGATGTAGAGAACCAGTAACCAAGAAAACTGGTGACCATGAAAACCAGTGACCAAGATTACTGGTGGCTACTACTATCAGTCACCAAGAAAACCAGAGAATCCTTTCGAAAAAGGCAATTTTAGAAATTTCATGAAAAGATGAAGTATTTACTGGTGTGAATTGAATTTTTGTATTGTTGTAACGTCCCTTTCGAGCACCCTTGATTTAAAGAGAAAGAAAGCCTACATCTTTTCTTATCTTGGAATCTGAAGAATTGCCAACCTTCCCAGATTCTCAGTCAGGATTTATAATAATAAATAATCGTTAAACTGGCACCCAGGAAAGTAATTTTAAATGATGGAATCTCATCCAAATCTACCACTTTTAAATTAGGAGGAATTCGGAAACAGTAGGAAAAAAAAAGTTTTTTTTTGTTTTTGTTTTTTTGTTGACTCTATCTCAAGACTCGAGCTCCAGCTCCAGCAACATCTCCGGCTTATGCGACTCCCACTATAATAAACACCTTTTATTTTATAGCAAAAAAAATTTTTTTATCCGACTTTGATTCCACTCGAAAAATTTCTTTGCTCCGGCTCTGTGCTCCGGCTCTACCCAAAATATTTTATTGACTCCTACTCTGGATCCACAGTCCTAATATTAGGATGGATCTTACCCTGAATATGCGCGTCCTCTCTTCTCTCTCTCTCTCTCTCTCTCTCTCTCTCTTCTCTTCTCTCTCTCTCTCCTATATATATGATATATATATTATTATATATGTATATATATATATAATATATATATAGTATAATATATATATATATATATATATATTATATATATATATATATATATATATATAAAGTATAATATATATATTATATCTGGAGAATTTGTGAATATTGGTGAAGTTGTCGATAAACCTCGACCTATTTATATATATATAATAGTATATATATATATATATATATATATATATATATGATATATATATATTATATATATACTATATATATATATAATATATATATATATATATATATATATATATTATTTTTCTTTCCAGGTGAGTTTTGCTTAGGATAATAAACAGTGAAAATCTGTTTTCGATGGTGGTAATGTATCAAATTTTCCAGTTTACTTTATTATTATTATTATTATTATTATTATTATTATTATTATTATTATTATTATTATTATTATTTATTATATTATTATTATTACTATTATTATTATTATTATTATTATTATTATTATTATTATTATTATTATTATTATTATTATTATTATACTACCTAAGAAATTTGTTTGACATATTTAGTGCCAAAGTTTAACACTTATAAATATTTGGAAAATTTTTTGTATTGTACCTTTTAAATAGTATTGGAGCTTCGTCTAAATGCTTTAATTTGTAATTACGAATTGCTAAACAGTGTTTGCAGACTTATTTTATGATGTGAAAAAGTTAAATGTGGAGTGGAAAGATGATAAACAACAAAGTTTTGAATATATAAATCTTGTAAAAGTGAAAATGTTACGTCCAGTCGGGGGGGGGTGAATGTTCGTGAATTTAGTAATTTGGGGCTCTCTGAAATGGAAGTTGTGGTGAGGAATTATTATTAGGGCGATGTAACGCAATGTTCAGTTTTATTACAAAGATATTCTGAAATTTGAATTTAAGAGAATAAAAGTAGTTGTCCCAGTTTGTGGTAGGCAAGTGTAAAGGGTTAAATTTCAATTCCTTTCAAGAATGAAGACGAGAATTTGTAGAATATTTGAGACCAGACTATGTTCTTGGTGGTGTAGTAATGGTGGTCCTACATTAACGACTTTGAACATGAGTGGTTGCGATTACCATGTAAATGAATACTATACTGTAAATTCTAGAGATTTTATGACTATAGTTCAGCTATGGTTCAAAGGACAGGAAGGTGTTTTAAGGTAAACTCATGAGAATGAAAGTAGTAGAAATGAGAATGAAAGTAGTAGAAATTAGAATGCAAGTAGCAGAAATGAAAATGAAGGTATCATATATGATAATGTAAGTTTGGGAAATGAGAATGAAAGTAGCAGAAATGAGAATGAAAGTAACGGATACAAGAATGATAGTAGAAGGATTGAGAAACTGTATTTGATTATTATCAGTGAGATAACAATTTAAACAGCTTGAGTAATGAAGGAGATAAGACGAAATAGTTCAAGGAAAGAGATTATAATAGTACTAGTAGTGTTGTACGTAGTTCAAGTCTAATGTTTAATATATTAAAAGTATAGCAAAATATTTATTTAAAATATTTTGAAAATAAAAATTCGTAAGCAGATAGTAGATTCCTATTGCATCTTTTACTATCGCTCGGTGAAGAATATATTATCTTTTTACTTTACAAAGACAAATTACTCAGTTCTTGATCGGTAACAATACTGGAAAATTATACTGGCTGCTGGAGTTCTCTGTTGTAGGTGAGTAGACCTATTAGGAGCTGACGCTCATATAGTGTTAATAAAGAAAAAAAAAGGAAATATCTGGGCCAAAATATATGTATTTGCCAGTGTCCAAATATGACCACCCAACGAGTTTTTTTTTTTAATTAAATATTATATTTTATTTGTTCTTCCAACGCCCAATGACTTACTTTGTTTAGGAGTCAATCTATATGAAGTGGTCTAGAAAAATAGAAATTGTTTGCCGGCTCATTTTTAACTCAATTTATATATAGAATGCTGTTAAACTTATATGTTGACAGTTAAAAAATCAACAACAAACAAAAAAAATATTATTTTTTTGTTGTTGTTCGCACTGGTTTCAGCTGGTTGGTCACTTTTGTACCTGTGGGTAGGTCATTTATTGACATTTGTAAAGGTTACGATATCTATTACTTGATTCTAAAAATATTCGTTCAACATATTTTAATGTCAAATTTTCGATGCCGACCAATTTTAAAATCGTGTATCCTTTTTACTATAAAATATAGGGGTCCCCGTTGATTGAAAATTTTAAAATATTGTAGCCATTTTGCTGTAAAATATAGAGGTTCCCGGTGCCGGCCAATTTAAAATTGTGTAGCCTTTTTACTATAAAATATAGGAGTGCCCGGTGCCAGCCAATTTTAAAATGGTAGCTATATCCTTTTTGCTGTAAAATATAGGGTTCCCCGCTGCCGCCCAATTTTAAAATAATGTATCTGTTTTATAAAATATAGAGGTCTCTGGTGCCGGCCAATTTAAAAGTGGCATAGCCTTTTTACTATTAAATATAGGTGTCCTCAGTGTCGGCCAATTTTAAAATGGTGTAGCCTTTTTACTATAAAATATAGGGGTTCCCAGTTCCCGCAATTTTAAAATGATGTAGCCTTTTTACTATAAAATATAATGATCCCCGGTGTTGGACAAATTTAAAACCGTGTAGCAGCCAGATGTTTTAAAATAGGGAGCCGACAAAAATTAATATTACCGACTTTATATCCCTGGTTCAGAGTTTAAATTTTGCAGATAGTATTCCTATATAGTAGCTACCTTATTGGTCCTTTACAGTATCAAATTGGTACCTTATAGTACCAAATTGATACCTTATTGGTATCTTTATGACCTAGAAGTTATCAACCCCAAATTCGTAGGATATAAGCGAATGGAGAGAATACGAAGGATTCCAATAACGACACAACCCCATAATTGTCATTAAAAGTATTAATATTTGTAGTTAGCAATTCGCCCCCTTTGTGTTTGTGTGCTAGTATTGTCACTGATTGAGAATATCAGATTGAGGATGCGGATGCGGATGACTTTTGGGGGTAGCGTACATGAAATCTTTCATTGAAATCCAAATATAGTCATTGTTGTATCCTATTTAAAAGGCTCATTTTTTGTGTGTTTTCTGAATTTGGTTTATAAGTGTCTTTTTTTTATACTGTTCAATCTGTCTCGTACATAAGGTTTATAAATGATTCTGAGGTTGGTGTAGGCCGTAGGGGGAGGGGGGTTCCGATTCCCTCATTCAAACCTTACGGCAATATTGGAAGAACATGTAACTGTTAGCTCCTCTACTTTATATATATATTATATATATATTATTATATATATATATTATATATATTATATATATATTATATATTATATATATATATATATATATAATTATATATATATAATATATATCAGAGGTGGGCACTTCCGCTCTTTTGGCGCGCTAGTCCGCTCCGAGCGGGAACCTTACCGAAATAGGTGCGGCGGACTAGGCGAAGGTGCGGATCGTCAGGATAATTAGGGACTTGCACGTGCGGATCAAAAACAGTTTCCGCTCTTTTGTTCCGCCCTTTTTAAAAATGAAATATAGTTTACTTATTAATAATTCTTATTGGTTATAAATAAGAAATATAATTTTTTATTTTAAGTTTATAACTAATTATATCTTTAGTCTAAGACTTAATTGTTTTTTAATAATTAAACTTCCAACAATAATCTCAACCTCCTTAAAGGTACCATATTAATAAATAACATTTAAATGTCTTTATAGACTGATGGCTATTACCCTCATCTATAACTTTATTAATTAAATTATTACTATATATATTAGGCAAATATATCAATTCTGTGTAAAAACCCAAATATATATATATATATATATATATATTTATATATAGTATTAGTTATATATTATAATATATAATATATATATATATATATATTATATATATAGTATCTATATATATAATATGTATATATATATAATATATATATATATTACTATATATATTATATATATATATTATATATATATATATAATATATATATATATATACTATATATATATATATTTGGGTTTTACCACACAGAACTGATTAACATATATATTATATATATATTATATATATACTATTATAGTATATATATATAATAAATATATTATTAATATATATATTACTATATATATAATATATTATATAGTATATATATATTATATATATATTTATAGCTACCGAGCTGTAGCATTAGCAATTAGCATCGACTCTGCAGGAGTCGAGGCTTTCATGGATTCTCTAAAGTCTTGAACGAATAGACCTTCTTATGGGTCGACAGGGTGGTCAAAAATATTTCAGAAGGGAAGCAAAATGATTAGTGAGGACCTTAAATTAGCAATGACTGCTGGAAGCGAACTAACACCAGCATTCCTCTCACCAAGACTTTTCCTTTCAGCATAGGCATAATTTGTTGAAACTTTGTCATAACGGGTAAGCCACAGGGTGGTCAAATTTTCAGAAGGGAGACAGAAATGATTTAGGCGAGGACCTTAAATTAGCATTGGACTGCTGGAAGCAAATAACACCAGCACTTCTCTCACCGAGGACATCTTTCCCTTTCAGCATTGGCAGAAATTGTTGAACTTGTTCTTAAAATATAATACACCTCTCCCTAGTTCTGGGGCTGTGAGCGAATATTTAGTATTGGTGGGCATATTTTTGAGGGCAAAGAGGTATGCCTTAACTGCTTTTAATTTTTGAGCACCAAATAATCTTTTTGAAAGGTAAATATGGATCTCTTTCCTTTTGAAGACGACATTGATTAGAAAGTGGAAAAAACCTTGAGATTTTGTAAATATTCATTCAACTTTTCATATAATAATTATAAAATAAATTTTTGTAAGGATATATACTATTTAGTATGTTAAATTAAAATCTTTTGTGAAAACGCACATTATTAGCGGGAGACGTGCGGACGTGCGACTTGCGATAGCGAAGGTTTGATGGTCTGAATATAGTGCGGAGTAGCGCTAGCGGACTACGTTTTCTGCGAGGTGCGGAGGTGCGCTAGCGGACTACCCTAAATGAGCGGGTGCCCAACTCTGAATTATATATATATATATACTATATATAATATATATATATATATATATATATAATATATATATATATATAATATATATATTTATATATATATATATATATATATAGTAATATATATATATAATTATTACTTCTAGTATAGATATATTATTTTGTTATTAGTGGTTACTTTTTTAAGACGTGCTCAGAATATATGAGTCAGTGTTTTTCGAAGTTTGAAGGCAAATTATTAATATTATATGAGGATACTAAGAAATAGGATATAATAATTTATATGATATACTTCAATGGAATATAATTATATATAATAAACATAGATATATTTAAATAATCCTATAGATTAGATATATTATAGATAGATAATAATCATATTAGATAGATTATAATATGAGGTTGCATTGAGGTTTCTGTTACGAGTTGCAGATGTTAAAATTTGCAGTTAGAATTTCCTTTTATACCTATATAATTATTTTTTTGATATGTATTATTATTATTTATGTATATTATTATTATTATTGTTATTATGTATTTATGTTATTTTGTTTATTATTATCTATTTATTATGAAAAGTAAACGTTCATTTATTAGTTTATCTAGAGAGATTTAGTTTAAATAGTAGTTTGAAATTGGATTTATATTATTATTCATTTATTATTAGTTATTAGTGTGAGTTACGTAATTTATATTCTCATTATCGGATTATTGGCAGTGTATCTTTATGGTAATGCATGGATTGACTGTAATCCTTCCGGCACTACGTATTCGTCACCTTCCTTTGTCCGGATACTAGAAAGTCCTGATATATGTGGTGTGGGTTCACGAGTGTGCGTTTGTGGGACATTCCTTCGGACCCCCACCCTTCGCTAATTCTGCGTCTATTCCGCAGTGGTAGTGAATACCTGCTTTTGATTTTTTGTGTACACCGTATGTTCAGTGGGACGGGTCTCATCTTCTGAGTTTCTATGGGTCTCCACCATGCTAGTTGTGGTTGGTCTTCTCTGATCTGCCTATCAGGAGCAGGCATACAGACTACGGATACAGTGATTATTATTATTATATCCTTTATTTTTTATTGATTAAGTTATCAAGTATTATTATTTAATTATTACTTATTTTAGTGTACGCTAGTGCTAGTTATGTTCACGTGAGTAAAGTAAAGTCTACATTCCTGATAGGTGGAGTACATGTCACCGTTCACTAGTGTTTTATGTTTTTTTGTATATTTGTTAAAATTAGTAATTATCCTGTCATTGATAACATTAGACTTAGATAGCATATAATCTGTGAATTAATATACTTATGTAATATGAGTTTATATCTAGATCTATTACCCTATATTATGTATTGAGTTGTTATTAATGGTGAGTGCTCAGAATGGGTGGCTTATACTAAAATACTCAAATTATTATAATAATATTATTATTTACCAATGCTATCAATAAATTTTATCATCTTTATGTATATATTCATTTGTAATTTTAAATCTCACCGCCAGGGTATGAAGTCCTAAAATATTGGCTTAAAATCTCCGTGAACTTCCAGCTTTTGGATGCTAGTTCAGTCGGAGCACTAACTTATCCCTCTTATAAGAAGCATATCTAATAGAACAGTTTGTGTAAGAAAATTCGATTTTTCACTAGTGATCTACGATTGCGCATAAAAAAACCACTCAGTGCTACTATATATCATATCATAAGGTATGTATGGGTGTATATGGCTCTTTGAAAGGAGTTAGATAGGCTTCTAATAATGAATGAAAGTGCGGGGCAGCGCACTTATTATATTGAGTGATGATTAGAGGACGAGGCTAGGAGGGTCATAAAGAATTTTACTATTTATTATATAGAATTTTGTACGGTTCAGTACTTTTTGAGAAATGTAAGGTCGAATTATCTGTTTGCTCTGCCGCTAGATTTCGCAAGAGCTAAAGACTATCTAATTTGCTGGATAATTGGGCACCATCTGTGTAGAATACGCGATCAGAAGAGTAGGATTTTAAGAGGTATGATACTCAACGGTCCCACCAATCCGAAAAGACATTTGCTCTCTTGCATATTTAAAAGTAAAAAAAGGTAAAGTCCTGACTACTCTAGAGTTTGTAGTAAGCGAGCTGTATGGTCCAAGAAACCTGTTTTCAAAACAAGACGTTATGGGCGCTAATCTCTTACTGGATTGTAGAAATGAGAATGGTGAATAAATAAGAGAGAGAGATAGCAGACGAGAGCAGAGGAGACAGAGCGGGTCCAATACTTGAGGAAAACCGAGTAGATGGAGAAGAATTATGTACGCAGCGCAGATGAGATATGATATGTTAATTTGAACTGTAAACATTTCAAAAAGAGCTAAAAAAGTCTCAATCAAATACCCATATCAGAACTCTGCCTATATCTAAGAGAGTTTGCCCATAACCTCAAGGATTATTTAACTTTTCTCCACTTCTAACTGTGACTTATCGACACGTCATCAATACTCTATCCCAAATCATCCAGATGTATATACTATGATGTAAATTTATCCCTACAGAAAGTTAATTTAAATGAGAGGGATTGGGTGGAGCATTGGAAGTACTTACACGCTCAGTAGGACACATTTATAAATAAGAAGTCGCCCTATAATTATTACTAACACCTTTATATTTAACCGTGAGCCTTGTTATAAAATAGGGGGTTAATGCATGATTTCCATATGTTGTGAAATGGACTATAACTTAGACCTATCAACTAGTGAACGTGGATTAATGAAAATGTTATACAAAACGGAGACCTATCCCTCTGTACTCCGACCTTTTAACGGACTTAAATGAGCCAATACTGTTAATGTAAATGAAATAGCGGGACAAGATTAAATCTTGAAGTAAATACGTCAATAAGATATATAGTTAAAATTTATAACTCACGCTATGATCTTTATTACTTATGCAAGACTAATTTCATGCTTTTGTACGCCTAATATCATTTTTAGAAAACACTTTTATTTAGAGTAAAGGGCATCCCCTAGGACTTTAAATGCTCTCTTTTGGGACCGAGTGTTTCGTACTCTATCTACCCGATTATCTTGCTGCGCTACGGTTAGGGATTCTATCTATGAAAAATCATACACATCCACACACATCGCATTGAATTTGGGAGTACAGAGTACCAACCGATACTAATTATTGAAATTTAATTTACAGATAAATGTATAAATGAAGCTCGAGAAATTCAAATCGAGTGGATGTTTAAAAACATGACCTCTCGCTAGTTTAGGCGTGTATTTGCTATTAACGATATATAAATCTACTGTATAAAGATATATGGAGGAAGGGTATTATACCTGCTCATCTATATTATCTAATACATTTATTGGCCATCGTCACATCAATACCATTACAACAGGACATTTAGGCTATTTCCGTTATTATATAGAGCATAAAAACGAATACTGTATTATCAATTATAATTAAATTGGATATTATCTTAGATACTAAAATTTATTATTTGAAATACATCATATATTATATATATATATCACTATATATATTAATTTTTATAAATATAATAAATTGATTAAAAATAGCTGTGTATAAAAACTCTATTGTATTATCTTGACTGAAATCTATGCTGGTTACATAACCACTACAATAATATTTTCAAATTTCATGTATGGAGTCCTATTGATTTTATTGCTCTATGTTACTATTATTTTTTTTAATATATTATTAATTTGATATTGTTATTTTAATAATAACTTGTATATTATATTTAATTGTATATTTCTATTCAATAATATTATTATTTTAGTATATTGTTGATATGAATATAATTATTTTATATGATTTTTACATAATATTATAATTTAGTATTAATTATAATTATTGCTTATCACCAACATTATGTGAAATTAAAGTTGTATGCGGTATTGTTTATCTCTGTACTACTAAAAAAACATCTCGTATATTATATCAAACGTTTTCGTTTTCTAAATATCTGAGTTTACTTATTAATTTTTTATATTTATATTGATTTAAAAATATTTAATTATTATTATAAACATACAAAACAGTTTGCGATAATTATTCTTTAGCTTTCTTATTTATTAATCAATATTTACTAAAATATAAAAATAAAAATAATAAGTTATAATATTAAATATAAATATAATTAAAATTTATAGAAATTAATAATAATAAATGTGAATATAAAAGAAATATATAAAAAAAAAGTAATAGAAACATAAAGTATGGAAAAATGGTGAACTAAATGATTTAAGTGAACTATAATGAAGCTGCATTGAACCAGCGGTTCGCAACATGAAAGAAAGATAATAAAGAGTCAAATAAACTATTCTTATTTTTATGAAAGCTACTCATTTAATTTGACAGATTATTAAATACAGTCATGGAGGCATTTAGTATGGATATAACAACCTTTTAATAAATAAATGAAGATTACAAATAAAAATGACAATAAAATGATCGTTATCTCTCACATACAAATCTAGATTACTTTACTAGACTCCCAGCGGTGGGAAAGTTAAAAGAATCATCATTGGTCGATCTGTATAAAGTAAGTGGATAGTCATGAGCAAAAAGCTTGGAATTTGACACTTGCAGTTGGGGCTTCTTACAAAGGAACTTCAGTTTGGTTAACATAGGCATAACAAAGAAATACACCTAATCCGTTGGTATACAACCGTCTTCTAACCCCTTCTTAAGGAAAGGGGTTAGAGGAGCAAAATTGTAATGAATAATCATTTACTTAATAAGTTATGTTACTTTTATAAATGCTAATTAGATATTATATATTCTGTAAATAATATTCAATTTTATATTGTTTAAATTCAAATGGCAATTTACCTTTTCATGGTTTCGGTTTTTCTCAACTTTCGCTAAGTGTTTTTCCCATGATGGTAATCTCTGATAAAATGGAACATATTTCTTCCGCTCAATTTCAACCTTTCCTCCCATTCCGTACTGAAAAAAAAAAAATAAAATAAAATTAAAATACAGTAATTTAAGCAAAAGATTATATATATTTCTTTCTTTCTTTCTTCACCTTCCTCTTTGCCCCAAGATTGGGGGTAAGGTGCTGTACAAGCATCGGAAAAGAAAAGCAGTAGGAGAACATGACAAACGTCGAAAAGAAAGCCCAGCCTTACCGCCCCCTCTGTACCATTAATTAGTGAGAGCTCGTCACAGACAGAAAATCCACCCTAGAGCATCATGCAGGACCGCGTACGGACCCTCACTATGGAAATCTCATGTAAGGGCTTCATCCCCTGCCCAGGGGGCCACAACATTGCCCCCATACAAAACCCCGCCATTCTCTCCCTATCATCACCTTTATTCTCGCCTCTGCCAAACTCACATTTCTCTCCTTCAGACATTCGTTCACCGACTCAATCCACTTTCTCTTCGGTCTCCCAGCCGGTCGTCTCCCAACAACTTCACCACGATACATCCGCTTAACCAAACCTACTATCATTCACTCCTTTCCACATGACCAAACCATCTCAACTACTTTCATTTATTCTCTCATTTACCCCTTCTTCACACCACACCACTCTCTAAATACGTTCATTCCTCTCTTTATCAATTTCTTCTCACACCTAAACACCCCTAAGATGTCCATCTGAAACACATTGAACTTTAAATCTATACTTCTCTATCCAACCATAGTCTCACTACCAGACAAGAACACAGGTAACAACATACCCTCATGTAATGCCCTACATGCACTTCAAACTTAGTCCCTTTGCATTCACCAACATTTTAATTGCACCAGGCCACCTTCCTGCCATTCACAACTTTCTACTACACTCTCTGCATCGTCCGTTCCCTTCGCATCCAACATGTATACCCTAAATATTTAAACTCAACACTTGTTCTAGCTGCTCACCACTCTAACATAACTTCACACTGAGGAGTGTCCTCACTCACAACATAACCTTACTCTTATCCACGTTCACTCAAAGCCCTCCTTTCACACACCCTGCCAAATCTCTCGTCCAATCCCTCTCAAACTCTCTTCAAGATTCGCCCACACAGAACCAAATCATCCGGCATATATAATAGTTAGATCTGTCTCCACCCAAATCCATTGAGAACCGTTCGTAAAACCGTTCCTGCCATCCCCGGAGCGAATTTCTCTGAGAACCTCATCCATATACAAAATTGAGATAAACCAAGGAACAAACACAACCCTGCTTACTCCGCTAATTATCCTAAACCAATCACCTTGACCACCATTATTCTTACTACACGCCTTCACTATCGTCATACATACTTTATTCCATCAGAAGCCTACCACCAACACCATATATCACTAACACCGGCCTAACGCTTCCCTATTAATCCTGTGAGGCGGCTTTTAAAAATCCGTAAACCAGAAACTCAATTTATCTCATTTTAAAGATGATTTCTAAATTATTTGTTCTCCCAATGTAAAGCTTGATCCACACTCGTCTATTATTCAGAACGCACCTTGTCTTCACCAATCAGTCCTTCACTCGACACACTCTTTCGACAAAATACCAGCAGTATACCTTCCCTCCCAACCCCCACTTTCAAATAAAAACCCTTTTTATTTTCCCCCCCTATAAATTCTAACCCAAGTTTCCCCCCCCTTTTCTCCCTACCCTATACCAAGTCTACTTATATCCCTCTTCTCCAATCCCTTTGGAACTCTTCCACCTCTTACGATTAGATACACACCTGCCAAATGCAATCAAATACACCCATCTCGCCTCGCTCTTATCATTTCACTAAGTAATTTCATCTTATTACTGTAGATTTACTCCCATTCTTCAACTTTCATCACCCTACCCATTAACATCAATCCTTACTAATAACCTCATCCCCAAAATACCTATTCCTTCCTTGCACATCAACACCGCACACATTCACTAACACCTCATCATTGTTAATATTGTGCAGATTTCAGTGTTCTTTCCACACTTCCCCTCACATCCATTTCATCATTACAAAAACACCATCCCGATTCATTATTCTAAGGCAATTCCCTTATTCTCATTCTTAACCTTTCGCGCTTCCTTCCGAAGGCTTGCCTATTCCTGTGATGTCCTCATCATCCTCCTTCAAACTTTCAACTCTTTTTTCTCCTACGTTATTACACCTTTTTAGTATTTCTTTCCTCCTTATATTAATTCCAAGCATTCTTTCTTTGAATCTTCATCATTTGCTTTAGTACATTCAACCACGCTTCTTTATTTACCTTTAACCGTCTTTATTATATATAATATAAGATTATACTAATATATATTATATATATATATATATATATATATATATATATATATATATATATATATATATATATATATATATATATATATATATATATAATATATATATATATATATATATATATATATATATAATAATTACCAATTATTTTGTGTATATTAAGAGGGAGTAAGCGAGGCATGTGTGTCCAGATAGTTCCCGGACAAACGTGTACGGGAGCGAGCTTACATATATTTGAAGTGAACATGGAAAAAAACATGGCATCTGAATGCCACATAAAGAATTAACAATTATTTTGTGTATATTAAGGGGGAGTAAGCGAGGCATGTGTGTCCAGATAGTTCCCGGACAAACGTGTACTGGAGCGATCTTACATATCTTTGAAGTGAACATGGAAAAAACCATGGCACCTGAATGCCACGTAAAGCGATGTTATTAAACTTAAAAACTGTTAAAGAATTTAACCAGCCAATAAGAGCTGAGACATTTGAAATTGTAACGGTCGATGAGAGCCTACTGGGGCCGCCTTTCAGGCATCGACCGAAAAACGGGATTCTTGTCGGAAAGCTCAGGAGAGCAAGTTGCCCCAGCGTCGGGCTCAAGCCTAGTAAACAGGCAACTTTCAATTATATAATATCAATTATTAAACATTTACCTGTTTAATTTAAGTACATTTATTACCATCATTGCATCTAATTATTATTTGAAGTGCCCTAATATTTCACTTGTGTTTTTAATAAACTATTGCCGTATCACACCTTTCACTAATTACCCCTTTTTAATTAATCTTAACTTGGGTTGAAGCTTCATCAGCCCAAACTTTTTGGTGATCCCGGAGGGACTCTTACTTAATTACCACTTATTAATTAATCTAAACTTGGGTTGAAGCTTTATCAGGCCAAACCTTTTGGTGACCCCAGAGTGACTCTTACTTAATTACCCAAAAAAATAAATCCCTTCTGAACAGTGAACGGAAATTTATAATAATTAATACTAAACAGTGACAAAAACAGTGGTAGGGAAAGCGTTTCCCATTAATTGTGATCGTGCTTTGAAATTTAAAAGTGAAAATATAGTGCGGCTATTAAACATTACTTCTAAATCTGCGTGAAGAAACATTTTTTTATTAACAAAAACAATAATTGTGTATAAAAAAGTCGTAGAGTTGGAATAGAAAAGCCAGCAACAAAGGGCATTCAAAAAAAAAAAAATAAAAAAAAAAAATAAAAGAAACTCTCACGGTAACGAGATTCTTGTACCCAAGGTCTTAAACGTTAAAACAAACGTTCCTTGTGCTAAGAGAATAACATGGTGGCGAATAAGAAAACGTCACCCAAACTTAAGTTGGGGAGGGGCAAGCAACCCTCTCCAAAAAGAGAAACAAGCGAGAAAGTCACTCTCACCCCAAAAGTCGCCTTCCCCCTCTTTGAGGGAGGAGTCCTCTTCAGTTTCGGGAAGCAATCGTGAATGTACGCCCCGAGTGAACTAGATTAGGTCGCCTAACTACCTGAGAAGGCACTCCTATTCAAAGGCGCGAAAATAACAAAACAAACTCTTTGACCTCCAGCCAACTCCCATCCTTTGACGCATACGGCATCGTAAGTTGGCTCTCAGCGACGAATGTCGTCTTCAAACTCAACGGAATTCATGATGGGGCACAGAAAGTGAGACTTTTAGCATCTATCCTACCAAACAGCTTGGTATCTACCATACAATTTTCACTTAGAGAAAATTCTTACGAACAATTGATAAACAGAATCGAAGAGACTTATCTTCCCGCTTTGAAACAACGTGTAAGAGACGTTTTTAAAAAAGTGATGGGAAAGAACGAACTCTTAAGCCACCATATTAACAGAGTAAAGGAAGGATGTGCTGGGACATAAGAATTTTGAACTGCTTGTGGAAAACAATCCAAAATTCGCTGAGGAATTGTTTCTTGCAGAACTCCCTACGCAAGTTCAAATGCGATTGTATACTTTAGCGCAAAATAATGATATAAACAAACTGGTGCTCGTGGCTGATGATCTTTTCGAAAATTTCGTCCACAAAAATTACCAGCCGATGCCCTACTATGGGAGGGATCCTCCATATTGGGGAAATTTGAATCAAATGAGCCAAGAAGACATGTACTCGACACCATATACACAAAAAGGAATCGCTCACATGAGCGCGAAAAACTAACGGACGATGCAATTGAGACGCAAAAGAAAATTCTGACTCAACTGCAAAACATTTTATCCACAGCGAAAGAAGTCGCGGAAACACTCAGCCAGCTGGCACAGAGGCAACAGCCAGAGGAAAGGCATCAGAATTCAAGGAGGGGTAGAAGTCAGGCTAGGAGGAAAATTGACACGTAGCATTCCAAACAAAATGATCCTCACACGATTCTCTGTTACTACATAGGAAGCATCCCACCGTGCATATACGTGCGAGCCCTCTGAGTACCCACTATACTCCCTCTTATATCCCCCCGAGGGGGGTCAACTGCCAACTCCGGACCTGCCACTCAACAAAACTAAGGAAAAACTGTATCGGGAGACCGCCTCCAACACCACCTAGCGGTCGGATAGCGCTATCTCTTGAAGGAAATCTGATCATTCTGAAATAAAGTAGAATAATAAATGTTAAATAAATAATAAGTACAAAAATACCTAATAACAATAAAAGTATAATTGTAATTGAATGAAATAATTGATAATAATAATAACATTAATAATAAAAATCTTAATGAATTCTTAAACAATCTTTTACTTGTTAAAAATAATGAGATACTTTTGTAAAATAGTACACATAATAATAAACTTTATATGCGATAAAGCAAGAGTGAGATAGAAAATGAAATAAAAAAGATAAAATTGCTATCGCTAACGCTTTTTAAAAATAAAATTTATTGATGATATTTAATGTTTATTAAAATTTAAGGAGTCTTATTTGCATGAAGGGTTTATATTTTTTTGATAACTATCTTAATAACAATTTATGAGAGTGTCGTAGTAAAGAAGCGGAGAGCGCATTGAAAACAACTTTCAGAGAGCAGTTGGCGGCATCTTTAACCTCTTAAAATTGGGCGGAACCTTTACGTATCGCCGTTAAGAGAAAACAGCTATATCCCACTAGTCTCTGGGAAAGTACTGTCATCTAGCTCCAAATTATAGTAAGTGATTAAATAGAATGATAATAAAGAATATATATCGAACTTCGGTGAAGATCAAATGCTTCTCTTCAAATCGCGATGAAAGGCAAAAACGCCCTATGGCTATATTTTTAGCTGCCAAATTATTACAAAAATAAATGCATATGATATATAAGTAAAGGGTTAGCAATATTTTGCTCCTTTAGTTCTTATTAGCTAACATTCAAAATTAAATATAAATAGAATAATTTCTAAAAACAATATGGGTTTGGTATTAATTTGAGAAAGCATTTGTGGATAGACCCATCTACCAATAATGCAGTAATTTTAAGCCAGATCCCTCATAAAAAACCTATTCAGGGTGCATGCACAATTTTCAAAATGATCTATTGTCTTCTCCTCCTAAAACTTTAACCATCTTTACCTATTAGCCCACTCTTTCCTTTAAATGACACCTCAATGCTTGTAAAGATTGAATTTTTAAACCCATATTTAAAGGAAAACTTGCATATAAAAATAAAAACAACAAATGAATGGAAGGAAATATTTGATAAATAAGGGAGCAAGTGAGAGGGAATAGAAATGAGGGAGTAGAAAATGGAGACTTCGAAGGGGTAAACGAGGAGAAGGTGGATATCTCAGGAAAGGATATTGAGGAATTAGCCGGCGTGCCTTTTCCTAACAAAAGCGAGAATTCACGGCGATCCTCTCAGGTTACCACCCCGCAAAAACACCACACAAATTATATTGACGCACAAAAGCGAAATTGATCAGTTAGTTGCGGCGTGGGTTTTTAAAGCGTACAACGCAACTTGTCTGCACCTTTCTCAGTACTTTGAAAAGGAAGATGGTAAGTTAAGGACTTCATTACAGATTTTAGGGAGCTTAATAAAGACAGAGTGGATAAATTTGCCTTACAAAATACATGATGCCCTTATTTGCCTTGAAGGGAGTAATATTACAGGAAGATAGACCTTACCCAGGTTTTCTATAAACGTCCCAATTAGACCCTAACAGCCAGAAATATTTCACAATTACAAGCAATTTAGGCACTTACACGTACGCCTGTTTGCGATGGGCTTTGTATCATCACCGGCTGCCTTTCAAATGCTCGTAAGTATATTGCTCTCAAACATAAAAATTGTCATGTATACATAGATGACATTTTGCTATATTCTGAAACAGCCAGAGGAGCATGAAAGACGGTTGAAAGGTCCTGAAAAGCTAAACTATTTATATATTAGCATTAACGAAAAAAAGAATAAATTTGGGGTTTCAGAATTGCAATATTTGGGCTTCATGATCAACGCCGAGGGGGTCAGACCCAATCCGGAATAAGTAGCCGAAATCATGGCATGCGAGAGGCCCAAAACTATCAAAGAAATGCGAGGTTTAATTGGCAAATTATCCTTTTACAGGATGACACTACCCTGCCTTGCAGACCTGATGAGCCTATTAACGGACTACTTAAAGGGGAAGCCTTATGCCCGAAAAAGAATAGTTTGGAATAATAAATCAGAGAAAGCTTTTAATGCGGTGCAAAGTGCTATAAAAACCGCCTGTACATTAGCATATACGGGTTCAGCAACCCCTATAAAGATCTTCATCAATGCCACCTCAGATGCGGTGTCGGGAGTAATTATGGGGAACGACCAGGCTAGTCGCCCCTATGCATTTTATTCGGCCACCCACCCTATCTAGGACAGAAAAGAGATATGACGAACTTAGTAATCTATTATTAGGTCTTACAAAAATGCTCAAAAGGTATGGCTATTTATTGATGGGAAGATATATAACGGTTTTCACATATGAGAACTGAGGACGATTATTAATAAGGTTAGCGATTCCTATATCCAGAACGCTAAACAAGTGAGACAACTAAATTTATTAAGTTCTTATAATGTCCTTTTTAAAACTATATCAATCAAAGAAAACCCCTTGAGAGAGTATTTGATAACAAATAACCCATTATATATATATAATATATATATTAATACTATATATATATATATATATATAATATATATATATATATATATATATATATATATATATATATATATATATATATAAAGATATTTGTGCAATAAATGCAACAATTATTTGTATATTTGTAATGGTCCTAAGTGGGTTTGAACCTCTACACTTGAGATGGTACCTCTTGACCAACGATGAGCTAAAAGGAAACCCATCATTTTACCTCTGAAACCTTAGCTTCCCAAGAGGAGTGAGGCGTGTCCTTGAACACCTAACTTCCAAACGGGCCTCCCACTCACACTCGCGTCAGGGGTAATACTGGGTAATTTTAATCGACATTATTAGGGTATCTTTGAATACCTAATAATGTCCGATTAAAAATTACCCAGTGTTGCCCCTGACCCGAGTGTGAGCGGGGAGGCCCGTCGGAGGGTAGGTGTCCAAGACAGGCCTTACTCCTCTTGGGAAGCTAAGCTTTCAGAGGTAAAATGATGGGTTCATTTAGCTCATTGTTGTCAAGAGGTAACACTCTTGAAGTACCATCTCAAGGGTAAGGGTTCAACCCCACTTAGGACCATTTATTGCCAGCACCATTATAATATATATATATTATATATATATAAATTATATATATATATATATATATATAATATATTATATATATATATATATATATATATATATATATATATATATAATATATATATATACTATATATATATATATATTATATGCATAAATGCATTTTTGATCAGGACTCAATAGTGACGCGTGCATAGTTTGATGGCTGATGGCTGATGGCTGATGGCTGATGGCTGATGGCTGATGGCTGATGGCTGATGGCTGATGGCTGATGGCTGATGGCTGATGGCTGATGGCTGGTGGTTTATATGAAATATCTCTCAAAGTTTAAATCACACAATTTTTTTTTAGTTTGAAGTAGTGTCTGTGATGTGCATGAATGATTAATTAGTAATGAACTTAATGTATTATCGTTCTTCAATTTATCACCATTAAGATTAGAAGAAAATATCTGGTTAATAGCAATATTGCTGCCATATAATAATTAAATTTTCTAAAATTTAATTTTTAGATGTATAACACATGTTTAGCATATTTTTCAACAAACTTGGATTTTTAAACTTTTTTGATGCAGTAGAATCCTTTTCAAATCTTAAAAAAAGTAGCTTTCAATATTATATATATATATATATATATATTATATATATATATTATATATATATATATATTATATATATATATACTATATTATATATATATATATATATATATATATATCCAGAAATCAAAATTTTTGTTTTTTCCTTTTTTTAATTTGTTTAAAGGGCTCGAAGTCGACCGAGGACAGAGGGGGACGAAGCGTCGTCACCTAGAGGTCGCAGAAACCCCGACAAACTGTATGTATGCGGTCGACTCTAGTGGTTATTCGTTAGTTTTTTTAAATCATAAAACGACTTTATATATATATATATATATATATATATATATATATATATATATAATTATATATATATATATATATATATATATATATATATATATATTATATCATATATATATTATATATATATAGAGAGAGAGAGAGAGGAGAGAGAGAGTGAGAGTAGCCATCAGCCATCAGCCATCAGCCATCAGCCATGTGACTCAAGGCCACCGACTCTGCTTTGGTAGACAAGCGTACGCGCACACGCGGCCACACGCGCTACTGCAGTCCTGATCAAAAGCTGCATTTTTACCTATATATATATATATATATATAATATATAAATATATATTATATATATATATATATAATATAATATATATATATATATATATATATATATATTATATATATATATATATATATATTATATATATATATATAATCTTAAATCTCAAATCCCCCCCGAAAAAAATTTCTTTCCACGGCCTTATATATATATATATATATATATAGTATATATCTACATCGTACATCTCATATTATATATATATATATATATATATACTAATTATATATATATATATATATAGATATATATTATATATTATATATATATATATATATATATTAATATAAATATATATATATATATATATATACTATACTATATATATATATATATATGATATATATATATATATATAATTATATATATATATATATATATAATATATATAATATTATATATATATATTATAATATAATATATATATAATATACTATATATATATATTTGAGTGTACATCCTCAAATTTTTTGTTAGTCCGCAAATCGCAATTCCTCTAACTTTGTTGGACATTCAGCAGTCCGCAATTCCGCAACTTTTCTCTGCTTCGCTAGCAGGGTTGTGGAGTCGGAGTCGGGGAGTCGGTAGTTTTGAAGAGGGTGGGGTCGGAGTCGGTGTCGAAGTGGAAGTCGGTAACTTTCAAAATAGTTAGAGTTGGAGTTAGAAAATTTTGAGCTGACAAAGT
>JABUQX010030012.1:47500-60000 GCA_015478945.1 Trachelipus rathkii
TGATAACTAATTGATGTATCATTGTAAAACTGTTAACTGAATGTTCAACTAATGTAAGTAATGATTTGACACTTCCTAGTTGATTAAGTATGTTGTGGGTTGCAAGTGATCTGTTTTGAAATTCAATTAATTTCTGTAAGTTAATTTGAAATTCTGTTAATGTTCGGGTATTTGACTTCAACTGTTCTTTAAGCTCATTAACTAATAAATTTGAAGTACTCGCGAAATTTCCTAATATATTAATCTTTTTTCTTAAAAATTTGTTTGTTTATCAGTAGCGGTACCAAATAAAATATTAAGAATATCTCCTCCCAATTCGAAAGCCGCTCTTTTATATCTAGTTTGAGAGTGGACCCATGGTAAGCTTTTAATTTCAGCTAATTTAAGGGATATTACTTTAGTTCTAATTTTAATGAGTTGAAATTCCCATTTGTGCGCTCGTTGATTTATGGAAATATTAATAAAATTATCATTAAACGCAGGCAAAAATTTATTTTTTAAAGTATCTATCATTTTAATGGTTCTATAAATAGTAGTTTTAATTTCTGATGGGCATTCTAAAGATACAATCAAGTCAAGATATCCTTCAATGAAATTTACTTCACCGGAGTGATACAAAATGATACCTGGCAGTACTCTTGTCTCTTCATTAATGTTAGTGGAGATGGATAAGACTGCAGGTAAAAGAAGTAATGCAAAAACTGGACGTAACATTTTCATTACAGTCTGAAATGATTATTACTTCGATTTAATAAATGAGGTCGCCTTTTTACTAAAGTAAAATGAAAATAATTAATTAATTAAATAATTAATTGTCAGGATTCAAAAATTCTTTTTAAAAAGTTACCTATGATTATACTAGCTTTACGTTAATTTTTAAAATTTAAAATTGGAATCAAGTTTGATATGTTTCTGATAATTGGATCTTGGATAATAAACTAAAGATAAGTAATGTTAAAACATTCTGATTATAATTAAAATAAAAATTAAAATTAAAAAAGCTTTAAGTAAAACTTAAAAATTGTAGCATTCTGATTATCATGAACTTAAAAATTAAAATTAAAAGATTATATAGCATGAGGCTAATTAATATTAATAAAAGCTGATCAGGCTAATTAATATCAATCAATCAAAGCTGATTATAGCATAAGGCTAATTCTGAATTAAAATTAAAAATTAATAAAATTCTTAATATTATTAAAAGCAATTGATTATAAGCTGAATCATCAATATAGATGGTATCAAATAAATAACAAGCTGATTTAATATTTTATTATTCTAATATTAAAACGAAATTTTTCGATTTTATTTGTTTTCTTTTTAAAATAAAAATGAATAATTAAAACGATCATTGATAAAAATAAAAATATTAAAATAAACTGGTTTTATGAATCTTAAATTTAAAATTTTTTTATTTTTTTTGTTTTTTTTTAAGTTTTCAAAAAGAAAAAGAATGACCCCTGGGGGCAAAAAAAAAAATTTTTTCCGAATTCGTAAACGGACATAATAAAAAATATGGAAACTTAAATACTAAATGCTGAGAATAGAAAAAGTGTAAAAATCGTGGATGATCGTATGATACGACCATTAATACCAACTTAAAACCTACCAGGCCAATCCACACAAATAAATAAAATATAAATATTTATTTACAAAAATTTTTTTTACAATCTAAGAGATTTTAACTCTTAGGAGGTAAATAGTAAAGTCTATTTCCTCTTCTAGTCATCTCTAATGGCAAAACAACTGGAGGTCTCTGTAATTCTGTTTCAGAAGACTCTTGTGTTGCTTCATCCGTTCTTGGTGGTAGAGATTGAAGAGATTCATGCTCTCTTTGCCTTGTTTGGCTTCTTGTAACCCTTGGTTCCACATCCCTCGGACCTCTGAATTGCTGGTGAGGTCTGTACGACGGATCTTCTTTTCTATCATCTCTTGTGCCTTCAGATGTTGATAAATCCATTATTTCTTCTGGAGGTGTTACCTCATCATCTTTGGGAAGTGCTTCAGAACTTGGCACATTATCCCCTACAGTTCCATCTGCAAGTGGTGTTACCAAAGTATCCTCTTGTACTTCTGCAATGACAGGCTGTTCCTCATGTTCAGAACTATCTGAAATATATGAATCCTCTTGTCTGATTGGTGATAGAGACGGTCTATATCCTCTTACTTGAGTTCTTGTTTGTGGAGTAGAATTAATCAATCTACTTCCTTGAGGAGTATCAGGTATTCTTTGATTACAAGAAGTTTGTGTTTCTACTACAGGATTCTTTTGTTCTTGTGTTGAATCCTCTGATATAGGTATAACATTTTGTTCATCATAAAAATTAGGGGGAATCCAAGAAGAAGTGGTTGGAGATTCTTGATCATCTACCTGTCGATCTACTTCTTCAGGTTCCATACTTGTTGTTCTTTTGTTGTAACTTTCGGGGAATCCAATGTTTCTTGAATTGCATCTGGATTCCAAATCTCATCATTATCAAATGAAAAGTGAGATTCTGTAATCTTTTCTACTGGAATTATCTTTACATTATCCCGGTGAACCGGAAATAATTTTGTTGAATTTAAACAAGAAAGCATAAGCTTATTTGGCTCCTTTATTTGATTTACAATAAAAGGACCTTCAAATCTTTTGTTCAATTTAGAACTTTGTTCTGGTTTCTTTACAGCATTTACAAAAACATAATCGCCCACTTTCAATTCTCTTTGTGTGGCATGTTTGTGTTGCTGTTCCATAGCTTTAATGGTTTCTTTTTCTAGACTTTCTCTTGCTAAGTCTCTTATTGCTTCCATTCTTTCCACTACGACATCTACCTCATCTGATATGAATTTTCTATTTTCCGATTTATTTGTAAATGGAGAGACATAATCAGGCATCTCGTAGGGAAGTCTCTTTATATATCCATGCAGGACGAAATGTGGAGAAGATCCAATTGATCTATTATACGAAGTATTAATTGCTATTTGAGCAAAAGATAAGTATTTTGACCAATCTCTATGATTGTCCTTTACAAAATGACGGAGGAAATTTTCAATATCTGCATTCAATCTTTCAACTACACCATTTTGACTTGGTTTGTAGGGCAGAATATTAACTTTTTTTATCCTCCAAGCCTTACATAACTCTTTGAAGGCAGTTGAAGTAAATTCTGGGGCATTATCTGAAGCTAAAATTTCTGGGCTCGAATGCCGACATATTACTCTTTCTTGTAAAGCTCGAGCAAATTCTTGGCTCGTTCTTGTCTTACATGCGACTAATTCGCAGTATCTAGTCAAAACATCTCTGAAGACGAGAATGTGTTTGGCTCCTGAAATTGAACATGTGGGAAGTTTACCTATACTATCCACGTGTACTCTAGAAAACGGAGTATAAGGAAGAGGCCATCTGTTTATTTCAGCTTTTGGAGGCCTAGGACCTTTAACCTTAGCACAGGATACGCACTGAGAACAGTACTCCTTCACTAACTTACTTAGATGAGGAAAAACGTATCTTTCTCTGACTCTTTTTTCAGTCCTCTGCTGTCCTCCATGCCCACTTCCAAGTGAAGAATGGCAATGATCTATAACTGAGTAGATCATGCTATCTGGTACTTGTATTACATATGGTTCCTTTCTAGTTGCATAGTACAGCACTTTCTTATGGAAAATGTGTGGATAAGTCTTGGGGTTTTCCTTAGCCCACTTAACTAATTCTTTTAATCTAGGGCAATTTTCTTGTTCCCTATTGAAAGTTTCTTTCGTTAGAATAAAATCTTTTCTTGGTAGCACCGGCTTCTTTTCTCCTTTGAAAAAATAAACGTTTGGCGCTTTTGCTGTGTGCCTACTCAAATAATCTGGCGGTATATTAGTCTTTCCTGTCTTATACTTTATAGTTGGTGAGAAACTATTAACAAATAAATTCCACCGGGCCAACCTCCCGGTCTGCTGTTTATTACGAAAAATAAAGCAGAGAGGTTGATTATCAGTTAATATAGTGATGGGGTAACCAAACACTGTATTCTTAAACTTCTGTAGTGAAAAGACAACAGCTAAACACTCCTTTTCTATAATATCATAGTTGAGTTCACTGCCTCTTAACACTCTTGAAACAAAGGACAATGGCTTTTCTTTGCCATCGTCCGACATTTGGTAAAGAACACCCCCTATTCCATAGTCACAGGCGTCTGTACCTATAAAAAATGGCTTGGAATAATCTGGAAAAGTTAACTGAGGTTGTACCACAAGCTTCTCTTTTAAGAGTTCAAATGCTTTTTGGTGTTCTTCCTTCCATTCAAACTTAACATTCTTTTTTATTAAGTTATATAATGGTTTCGCAATTAGTGCAAAGTCACTAATTAAGAAGCGAAAATATGAGAAAAATCCTAATAAGGATTGTGTTTCCTTAACACTTGCTGGAGGGACGAAACTCTTCATTGATTCTATCTTCGCTGGATCTGGTGAAATTCCGTCTCTTCCTATTTTAAATCCTAAATACAAAACTGAAGTTTGTAGAAAATGACATTTGGTCAATTTAACTCGCAATTTATTTTTTCTAAATGCGGTAAAAACTTTCTTTAAGTTTTCAAAATGTTCTGCCTTATTTTTACCCATGATTAAGACATCATCCAAATATACTTGGGCAATAGGTCCTAATAAATGGTTCAACGCGACTTGCATTGTCCTAGCATAGGTACTTGGAGCATTGCGGTGCCCAAATAATAATCTGGTTGGGCAGAATAAGCCTTTCCTAGTACGGAAAGCCATTAATTTCTGTGTTTCCTCCTCGACTTCGAGGGAATGGTACGCGTCGATCAAGTCACAACTAGTGAAAATCGTACTGCCGCCTAGGGACGAAAATATTTCGTCTATTGAGGGCAGTGGGTACACATCTGGGACACTGAAGGAGTTCAGGTGCCTATAATCTATACAAACACGAGGTTTGTTAGAGTTTTTCTTGGCCACCACCAGTAGAGGTGAACTATGTGGCGAATAGCAAGCTTTAATATATCCTTTCTTTAAAGCTGCATCTGTAAAATTATCTAAATGTCTTCCAAATAGCGATGTGGGAGACGATACTGTTTTCTAAAAATAATCTTTGGGAGCATTGGGGTAAGTTTCTATTCCAAACTTCTGTATAAGACATACAGGAAGCTTGCATCATCATCTAAGAAGCAATACGTCCTTTATATTCCATTTAAGCAAATCAAGAAAGTTCTTTCTAAATGCTCAGGTTTCTGTAAAATGAAACATCTGCTTCTTCTTTACTTAAATTTTCTGTTACAATCTCTCTGTATGCATTTTTCAACTGCTTATCTGATAAATTTTCTGAGCAGGTTACTATACAAGTAGAACCTATTTGCTTATTTTCTGTAGCAGTTGCAGTTTTATTAAAATCTTCTTTTTCAATGAGTTCTAAAATAGGATGACATTTTCCTATATTTTTATTTTTTCTTAAATAAAAAGGTTTGTCACTTAGGTTAATATAACTTAAAATGACTTCATTGTTTCTAACTGGGCACACAGAGTTTGCAAAATATAATGGCCCTAAGGAAAAAGCAGGTGTTATTAAACACTTCTTTTCCAATTCCAAATCTCTTTTATTCTCAGGTCTGACTTTCAAATAACCATAAGATTGAGCAGGTGCCATTGTTTCTTCTATTAATAACAATTGAATTTCTATTTCTTCATCTGCTATTAAAGGTCCTTCCTCTATTGGAGGAAGTTGTGAATTTTCTTGGTTCTTTTGACGAACAACGGAATTTTCATTCACTTCTATCTTTGTAGGCTTCTTCAATGAACCTGTAGTAATTTCTGTCTTTGTAGGCTTCTTCAATGAGCCTTTAGTAATAATTCTCTTTGTAGGCTTTTCCAATGAGCCTTTATTAAATAATTTCTGTGTAGGCTTTCCAAGAATGGAGCCTTTGTTAATTAATCTCTGTATAGGCTTTTCAATTGAGCCTTTATTAATTAATTTCTGTGTAGGCTTTCCAAGAATGGAGCCTTTATTAATTAATGGTTTACAATTATCACTGTAATTGTTTAATTTAAACTTATCATTCCTATTGGAATCTTTTCTATGATTATTAATCATTCTGTCTTTCTTAGTTATCTTTTTAGCTTGATTCATGAGAAAAAAGCTTCCCAATTTGGCAAAGATTCTGACTTTAATTTCATTAGTTCCTTCTTTAAGATTTAAATGCGATGAAGAAAGGTCTATGGTTATAGGTAAAGTAGCTAAAAGACTTGTACCTAATAAAATTCCATTCCAAGCTCCAGTGCTTTCAGTTTTACATACTAAAAAGGTAACTGGGTAATATTTTTGGTGTAGTCTTAGAAGTAGATCAACTTCTCCTATAGGATGGATCATCTGAGTTCCAATCCCTTGGACTATAATACTAGCCTCTTTAAGAGATAGTTTAAATCTTCCTTCTCTTTCTATTTCTTTTAATCTATCCAACGAAATCAAACAGGTTGTGCTCCCTAAATCTAGTAGGCTATGCACTTCAACCTCGTTCTGACCTTTTGTTGGAGTCAAAAATATTGACAAAAAATAATGACATCCCAATTTTGGGGGTCTAATTCCTACACCAAAGAAGCTAGAGGTTACTATAACACCTCTCTTCTTTAAGCTTGAAGTATTATCTTTAAATTCTGTTCTATTTACCATTTCTTCATTTAAATCTTTGCCTGGAATCAAAAATTTTGTTCTCTTTCTGAGAGATCTGGTGCAAAAAACTGTTCATTCTGTTCTTCTTCATCTTCAGTTCCAGATATTTCTTCTTGTTCTGGGTCTGCTTGATGATTTGTAATCAGGTGAACTCTAGTTGTTTTCTTAGGACTCTTACCTTGATGGCTACGCTCATTCTTAGAGTAAGAGTTTGACTTTCTAGTATTTGAATCATTTTTAATCTCGACTTTTCGAGCTTTGACCCCATTATCAAAATCAGTGGGGTTATTATATGGTATTACCATATTATTTTCATTCTCATTAGGTATCCATACAGGGGCATTCTTGCAATTAGACGTTGAACCCCTGGCGTGGAATTTCCAACATATTCTACAGTATGTGGTATTCCAACCACAGTTTTTAGAATGATGACCTAAAGATTCACACTTTAGGCAGTAGTCCATTGACTTTATCTCTTTACTGGAGAGTTTTTTCATCACTCCTTTATTGGGTCTGATATTTGGAGAAGGGCTTGTCCTTTTTCCTGTATTTCTAGAAGTATTCTTTTTATTTCTCCTTTCCAACTGTTCTTGTTTGCCTCATGAAGGGTTATTGGGTAGTTCTTTCTTTTCTAACTTCACTATTATTAGTGCTATTATTCTCTGTATAGAATACTCTAGCTGTATTTCTTCTATCTTGTTCTGCTCTATGGTTAGTTTGGAACAAGGCACCTTCTTCTATTTGACTGAGTTTCTCTAAAATTTCTACGAAACTCAAGTCTGGATTAAAGACTTTTAAAACTTTTTCTCTAAGTCTTCTATAATCTCTGAGTTCTTCCATACTCTCTAAAATCTTGGTCATAATTAAGATATTTATTTGTTGAGAAGTAAATCCAAAGGAAGTCTCAATATCAATGAGTTTTTTCTGGTATTCCCAAAGGAGATTCTTCACGTCCAACATGAATTCAGTAAGAGTTACATGTGGTCTCCTTTGAAATTTCATGAACTGTTTCAATATACAGAAGATTGTCTCGGTTTTTTCTGGTTTGAGAAAAATCTTCAATTGAATCAAAAAGTCCTCTAGGGTCTTGCACCTAGAGAAGCTGCTATCCTTCAAGATATACTGGCGGGCCTCGGATATGAAATCAGAAGAGATGGTGGTCTTAGCATAGTCTATTTTCTGTCGTTCAGTTATTAGGCCTAACGTGCGTATTTTCTCCTGCAACGTTGAAAGGTAATCCTCAAACTTAATTCCCACCCAAGCTTGTGTCTTGGTATTTCTTCCATACAATTTTAATTCTTTAGCCAACTCTGGTAATGGAGGGGCATACGCAGCGTTGGGATAGTATCCTCCATAAGGGGGTCCATATGGGTATGGATTGTAACCTGGTTGCATTGTAGGAATGGGTTGTTGCCAGCCTGTGTAAGGTGGCTGCATACTTAAAGGATTATTTAAAATATTTTGGGATGGCCCCCACGGATTCTGAGGTTGTCCTCCATATAAAGTATCACTTGCTTGGCTCTGTCCCCAAGCTCCACTAAACTCACTTCTATTGTTAAATATTTCTGTTTGGCCATTCCAGGAAGGATAAGTCTTCTTTTTATTTGAAGGGGGAGTGGCCCCCGATGCGTTTAAATGTATGTTAAAGGTGTTGTCCAAAACATTTGTCTTTTGGAGCACCTTCGGTATTCTTGCTGTATTTTCTGTATTTCCTGGTTGATGCCAGTCCCAAGCTGTTCTCTGATTTGGGTTTAACGACATTGTATCAATGTTAGAAGGAGGTAGATATACTGGAGGAAGTCCCATATCCTTTTGTGTGGGTTCCCTTATCTTGGGCTTTGCTCCTTTGTTCTCTTCTGTTTTCTGTCCGTCAGTAGTCTTTACTTCTGTTACATCATGTTCTTCTTCTTTATTAACATCTTCTGTATTGTCTTCTTTATTTGTATCATCCATGTCCTCATCCTTGTTCTCTGTTGAATCATTATTTTCTAAGTCTGTATTATTCCCTTCAGCTCCTGAAGCTCCATTAGGGTCAACTGTTCCAGTTATATTCATCTTTGAACCAGGTTGCAGAGAATGAGAAACAATGTTGAAAGTACGAAGACGGTAAAGACTATTGGTTCAGGCATAGTCATGATTAAACTTTAATTAACTCAAGTTAATCAAACTAAAAAAAAACTAAGTTCTCAAACTGTTTCTAAAAATTAAAAAAAAAACTAAAGTCTCAAAATATTTTTTAAAAGTTTTTCAAAAAAAAAAAACTTAAGTGAAGAAAATATTTTTCAAAATTCTCAATAAGATTCAAACTGTTTTCAAATATTTTTTCAAAAATTTTCTAAATCCTTGTTCATGTAAAAAGGTTAAGTTCTATTTAAATTCAAACAAAAGAATTTTAAATCAAATTAACTTTATTAAAATAAATTAAAATTTATTTTAATTCGTTTTAATTATTAATTACTGTTTAAAGTTAATCACTATTAATTTTAAAAATTAAAATTTATCACATTGGTTTGTTTTTCGATTCCTAATTTAAAATTAAAATAAGTTTCTTTCAAAAAATATTTTAAAAAATTTCAAAGTTCAAAAAATAAAAATATTTTGATACCAAAATTTAATTTAAAGTTTTATCAAGTTCTATTTTCCAAAAATTATTAAAGTTCTATTTTCAAAAAATAAAAAAATTTTTCTAAAATATTTAAGGAATTTATTATAGATCTGCAGAGTTTATTTTCACTAAAAATTTATTTAAAGAATTAACAGTTCAAATAAAAATAATTTTCTTTAAAATTAATTTTAAAAAATTTTCTATGGTCAAAGTTCAACTTATTTGTTCTTCTTTGTCAAAGGTTAACTTATTTGTTCTACTGTTCTTCAAAGTTCTTCAAAGTTGTTCTATGTTCTTCTATTAAACAGTTTTCTGAGTTGAAATCAATCTATCTGTAGACCAACAAATTTATTTTTCCAATTCTGTTATAAATTGTGGTTTCTAAAATTTCTGTTGCAGTAGAATAATATTTCAGGTCAAAAATATGAATTTTCAATTTTTGGATCTAAATATAACAATTCTGTTATTTTTTAGGTCAAGGAAAACACAATTTCTAATGTTTTTAGGTCAAAATAAAATAATTTTCTGTATTTAGGGTCAATCAGGGCAATTTTTAGGTCCGTGACCTTTTTTGACCTTTTCTTGACCTTTTGACCTTGATTTGACCTTTTGACCTTGGATGACCCCTAGTGACCCCTGGTGACCCCGGTTGACCTCGGGTGACCTCGGGTGTCTCTTGATGACCTTTGGTCTTAGTGACCTTTTCTGAAAGGTCTAGGGTCTTGTCTAAAAGGTTTTACCTCACTTTGATAATTATTAATTACGTTTTGTTAAATCACAAAATTTCGATAATTAAAAAAAAACACTTTTTATTTTTAATTCACAGAAAAAAAGAAAAAAAAACACTTTTCGGCCTTTTAAGGAACTCTCTAAAAAAAGCGATTTTTTAAAAAGTCAGGTTAAAAATATAAACCGAAATTTTTACCACCTGAAAATATTCGCGGGACTACGACAAATATAATTAATCAAAAATAATTAATGAAAAGTAATTAATAAATTTATTATTAATAAAAACAAAATCGATATATATATATATATATATAAAACAATGTGTGTGTGTGTTGTTATGTATGCGTATGATACCGCGCGATAAAAGGAAGAAATGAGAGAGGGAAAAATGAACTCAGAAATGAACGGGGGTAAGAATGAACGAAGAAATGGGGGACAGTTGGGCCGAGATATCAATCCCTCACTTTACTCCTTTGGAGGTAAAATCCCTTTCCCTTCACTTCTCCCATTCAGCGACCAATTTCCCTTCCCCTGCTCTGGAGGCAATACCCCTTATTCAGTGCCTGATTTTTAGTATCCCTCAACTCCTTTTCTCTTATCCCCTTTACTATTGATTCATATTTATTGAATGAATATAACCAATTCACGCACGCACTTATTTTGACTTATCATTTTTCTAACTTGTCGTATTGTATTCTGTCACTGTTTTTAAGCTTTTAGCAATCTTTGACTAGCTCTAATTACTTTACTAATTATAATTAACGAATAATTTTTTCACTAAACTGATTGTCTAAGTCTATACTATTTTTTAGTAAAATAAAAAAAATTAATTAAATTTTAATTAAATTAATTAATTAAAAGGGTGATTACCATATTTCCTATTGTATACTTAAAAAATCTTCCACTTTTGGAACAAATACGAGGAAATATGCAATCCAATAAATTCTTTATGTTATTTTTTAGTATTTTTTGCCTTTAAAAAAAAAACAACAAAAAAAAAAAACAATGAAAATTTAAGACAATAATGTCATTAATCAAAATTTAGTTTATTAATATTTTTTATATATTAAAAAATTGTCTCTAAAACTTTTTTTATTTTCACACTTTTATTTCAAATTTATAAAGTAGCCTTTTCCTTTTTCTGTTGGCTATTTTGGTGATTTTTATCCGACACCAATTTGTAAAAATTTGTTTTGTAAATTAGAAACACTAACAATTGTGTTTACTTTAAATTTTAACACCTTTTGTGTTTGGAAATTGCCACAAAATTAAGCATAACGTATATTAAAGTCCTAAGACGATAATATAAACATATACTCTTTGTGTAATTTCTTTTAATTTAATTTTAAGTGTGAAAATGGGTTTTTTGTGTGAAACTTTAATTTTTTGTACTCACTGAACGTCGAAATGATTTTCCACCTTTAACAGCTTGACAAAGGTTTTTTGGATTTGAAGTCATCTGTTGGTGACAAAGAAATCACCTCTCACGGAATTGCTATGACAATTGGCTCTTGTGGACACAGAAAATCCTTTGGTTCGTATAAGCGCAATCCCTCGACCGTTCCTTACGGTCTATTATCTTTGTAGTCGAACTAACGCCAATACTAGGTGCTAAACGCGAAGTCGGCAATGACCATTGCAAAGAATGAGGAGATTACAGCCACGATATCCTGGCAAGGTCGCCAGTCTGGTGATAATGGACTCTTTACGTCTGACACCAGATGGAGGTTGAATAAACGCGGCAATTCCTGATAATTTTTATTTCTACATCCTAAAATTCTTCAAATTCCAAAAACAGTCTATAAAAACCTAAATAAAGAATAATGGAAAACACATTATAAATTAAATGTTCTTTACAATAATGAGTTTACTAAATATTAAATAATTAAGTAAATTTTAATTAGTATAATTGTTCCAATTATTTCATGAATACATAAAAAATCATTTTAAAACAAACACATCAAAATTCTCCAATACTACAATTACATTTCCAACACACATTATTATATTCTTCATTCCAATAACAATCTTCTGTTTTATGATTATTACGTTTACAAATACCACATTTATTGAAATTAAACTTCCTTTCTCTCCAATAACATTCATCAGTGTTATGATTATTGTATTTACATATTGTACAGAATTTATTATTATTATACCAATTTTCATTATTATTATTATTATTATTATTATTATTTAAAATAATTCACTCATTACCTTTGCACAGCGATGTGGAATGTTTTTTAAATGAAAGTGAGAACGTCCTTTGTTCGTCTCATTAACCTGTCTTTGTCTTTACATATTATAATTAAAAAATGGAAAGAAAAACAGTATATAATTTTGTACATTATATAATATATATAATATATATAATATATAATATAGTCAAAATAATATACTATATCATGTTTCACTTCTTTTATTAAAACTCCTATCTTAATATAATTTTCGCGCCTATATGAACTACTAAAGGAGCTATTTCATTAGCTTTTTACTTAGCAGATCTCAGGCCCAAACAAACGA
>JABUQX010030013.1:0-22500 GCA_015478945.1 Trachelipus rathkii
GCAATAAAAAGGTAAATCAAACCATACACTTATGGGTAGAACTCTAAAGGGGCGGCACTCCCCAGGACATTAGTCCCTTTTACATTTCACCAACGTTTAATTGCAGCCAGCAACCTTCCGGGCCATTCACAATCTTTCCCTACTACACTCTCATCATTTCGGTCCCTTCTCATCCAACACATACCTAAATATTTAAACTCAGACACTTGTCTCAGCTGCTCACCATCTAACATAAATTCAAACCGGGAGGGACCTGTCCTCACTCACAACCAATAACTAACTCTTATCTACGTTTATCTTCAACCCTTTCTTTTACATACCCTGCCAAATCTCTCCTCCCAATCCTCTCAGGAACTCTCTGTCAGATTCGCCACACGAACACAAATCATGCCGCATATAGTAGGTAGGCACCCTCCACTCATCTCCATTCTCCATCAATTCTAACACAATTTCCTGCAAATCGCCACCTCGAATTCTTTCATAGCCCCATCCATGACAAATTGAATAACCAAGGAGACATAACACAACCCTGTCTCTCCTCCGCTATTAATCCTATACCAATCACCATTGACACCATTTAGTCTTACACATGCTTCACTATCGTCATACATCTTTGATCCATTCAGAAGCCTACCTCCAACACAATATATCACTAATCACCTGGCCATAATAGCTAATCACTTATCATACCATCCAATACGCCTGTTTGGTAATCCAGAAAAACTAAATATAGATTTATTCTTCTTTCCCTCATTTTCTCAATCATCATTTGTTTCAATGGAAAGATTTGATCCCACACAGGCGATCCTCGTACCACTACTAAACGCCGCTTGTTCTTCACCAATCAGTCCTCAGTCACTCGACGCACTCCTTCGCCCAAAATACCAGCATTATACCTTCCCTACAACACTCAATATAAACTATTCCCCTAAATTTCTACAGTTCCCCCTTTTCTCCCTTACCCTTATATAAGGTACTATTACCGCTCTCCTCCAATCCCTAGGAACTATACCCTCCATTAACGCTTTATTACACAACCTTCCAAATCCATCAATCACCATCTCGCGTATCCGCTCTTGATCATTTCACTAGTATTTTCATCTATACCTGCGCAGATTTACCATCTTCAACTTTCTCACCCTACCCATTACCAGTCGCTCCTTACAAATAACCTCCATCCCCGAAAGATCAGGCTATTCCTGTCTGCAAAAAAACCATCAAAACCACACACATTCACTAACACCTCATCATTACTGTTAATATTGTGCAGATTTTCGAAGGGTTCTTTCCACACTCCCCTCACATCCATGTCATCAGTTACAAAAGACACCATCCCTATTCAGTCTAATTCTAAGTCAGATTTTCCCCTTATTCTCATATCTTTTAACACCTTTGCGGCGCTTCTTCCAGAAGAGCTTCCTTAATTCCCTTGTATGTCCTTCATTCATCCTCCTTCGGGCCAAAACTGTTCATGTACTCTTGTTTTCTCCCGCTACGTTATGGCACCTCTTTAGTAATTTCTTTTTTTTCCTCCTTATAATTAGAAGGTCGTTGACGGCGATCAACGACATCTCCGAGCGCATCGCATCAGCCATTCCGTAGCAAGAGATAGGTGGTAGTGGGCACCCAACCCAACTACCACCGCCCCTTAGCCGACTTCTACGACACGCAGGACATACGAATGTTGGGAGAATTCTTTCTCCCCCCGCACACAGGGATATGAGTAGTAGGGATGTCTGGAAAGTGGTGTTATCTAGAAGTGGAGTGTGTACTTTAATCATGTGTATAGTAATATGTAGATGAATGGTGGTTAGTAATATGTTGCCTGGAGGAGGAGTGTGTAAAGAATATGAACGCACCAGAGAAAGACCACCATTAAGAAAATGGGAGGTAATTTCATCGCTTCGAGTATGCGTGTACCCTCCCTCTATATATATATATATATCATATATATAGTAATAGAAGTATATATATATAGTATATACTATATATATATATATACTATTATATATATATAAGTATATATATATATATTAATTATATATAGTATTATTATATATTATATTACCTTACTAGTAGTATATATATAAGTAATTATAGTATATTAGGGTATAATATATATATATATATATAATACTATAGATATAGTATAAATATATAATATATAGTATATATATATATATATATATAATATATATATAAGTATATATGTCTAAAATATTTGTAAATAATATTTAATTACATAAAGAAGAATTTTTTTTTTTTTAGTTTGACCTCATGAACACATTCCATTTTTTCCGAAGTAGAAAATGAAAATTATTTGTTAACAGATAATAATGCCGAATTCGAGAGTAATTAATGGGAAGCGGTGAGTTTGATTTTTATTGATCACAAACATGCGTCTTATTTCCACTCAAGACTTTCGATCTTTTGAATTAATAAAATGAATAGTCCTAGATTATATTAATAATAGTAAAGATTATATAACAATAATAATGATAATAATATTAATATAACATAATAATAATATTAATAATATAATGATAAATAATAAATTAATAAAAAAAACATCTTAGAAGTTTTTTCACTTCCTCTTATTCTCTTCTCTGCACCCTTTTTAAGTGCTCTCGTCTTCTCTCCCGTCTCCTCTCTCTCTCTCTCAAAGTCCTTCTCCTCATCTGTAACAGTACCATTTTCTATTTCCTTACAGATGTAGTGTTTACGTACTCTTGCGTAATTAACCTTCAATTATTATTGGAAAAAGTTCTTAACTAATAGCGACAATTAACAGCAACCATATAATCATTATATATATATAATATATATAATATATTATATATATATAGTAATATAGTTATCTATATATATATAAGCTTATTTATTTTCATACAGTAACTATTAATATTATATATATATAGTATATATATGTTACTATAGTATAGGTAGTAGCTATATAAATATAGTATTTAATATATAATATATATATAGATATATATTAGTGATGCAGGTAAGGAGTATAATATTAAGTAATATATACTATAATATAATATATATATAATATCTATTGATATACTATATATAGATAAGTAATAATATATAATACATAATATATAATAATACTATATATAATAATTATATATATAATATATAATACATTATATATATATTATATAATAGGTATATATAGTATATACTATATATATATATTATACTATAATACTATTATTATTATCATTTGTAAGGCGAGTCCAGTAGCCTACAGTAAAATTTTCCACGAGTGAAAAAAGAAAAAAAAAAAACAGAATCGAATGAAAGGCCGACATGTCATGAATAAGCGTTGCCTCGAAAGTGTGAATTACATGAATTGAAATAGAGAGAGTAGAATAAGTGGGAGTGTTTCCGACTTGACCAGTGACCCGTGGTACGTGATAAGAATTAAATTAACTTAAGTCGAGGCAGAGAGTCGAAAGCGAAAAGATAAATTGTTTTGGAAGGAGAACAGTTTCGCAAGCAACTCTTCAACAGGAGCACAGTATAGGAGGCTGAGGAAGTGCTCCATTGGTAATAGCGCGGCACTATGGGGAGGAGAGCTGAAAAAGCTCGACTCTCACAAAGACATTGGGAGGAGAATCAGTGTGAAGAGCAAAGATGAATAAGTACAAAGTCCTAGACTCTGCCTTCTCCTATAGGGGCGAGAGATCATGTGGGGACTAGCCGCGCCAGGATTGTTTTTTGGGTTGGGGGTATTTTTTGGGTGTGGTGTGTGGGTGGTGGTGTGTGTGTGTGTGTGGTGTTTTGTGTGTTTTGCGATTCATTACTCCATTCAGAAGGGATGAACCAAGCGCCCAATCACATATCGAGCAGCTAAGGTGAACGAAAAAGTTGGAAAGCTCCTCAGGTCCACCACCACCACCTAACCATCACCACCAACCACCTGTCTGATCTCTGGGTAGAATTTTTTTAGTGATAGGAAGAGAACGGACCATTTTACAGAAACATAACAACAATGGGGAAATATTAATAAAAGAAGAAGGATAAATTGTATATTTTTCCAAAGGAGGTTTTAGTTACTGACTAACATTGAATTGTGTCTCTTAGAGAGGAAGGATTGTTTTGAAGCCTTTAATACAGTTATGTTTTTCTTAACTCAAATAGTTACATGAAAAAGATAAGGGGAGGTCATTGCTTAAGGCGATCGGCATAAATTAGATAAGAGACCAAAATAAAGATAAAAGATTATTAATGAAAGGTAGAAAAAGAGTTGGAGAAAGGACAGAACCCTGAGGAACGGCAAATTAAACCAGCCAAAAATAAATAAATATAATGAAATAAAAAAATAATTGAAGATCAAAAAAATAAAAATCAGCAGTTAGATGTTGCATATTTGTAGAGGTGTAGAGGGGAAAATTATGATTATTAAATGAATTTAATAAATAGTATTTAAATAATAAATACAAACTTGGATCTACAATTTACTATTGTAATGGCGACTTTGCACTATTTGTTGCCGAGATAAGAGGAATTGATTTTTGGAAAGTGCTTGAAAACTCTTGTAAATAATTCCCATTTGAAACTTATATCAAGCAAATGAAATACAAATATGAAAAGCAGTTAGATATAACTTCTTGTAATTAAAGTTTTTTATGGACTTCAAATTTCAATTACAATATTTAAAAATTTAAAGCCCAAAAAATACACTTGGGTGTTTTCTTTTAAACCCAGTTCTCAACTCTGGAAAAGACGCTTTTGATAGTTTAAAAGAATGAGAGATGGCCGTCTAACAAACAGCAATAAAGAAGAAAATGAAAAGGAATCAGGACAAGGATAAATATCGAAAGAAGCGAAGTACTATAAATCAAAATTTTGGGCCAGGCACACCCAAACCCTTTCCATATGTAATGCGCCCACACCAAAAAATTACCAAAGGACACATATATATATATATATAGTATATATAATATATATATAGGATATAGTATATATATATATAATAAAGTATATATAGTAAATAGTATATATTATATATATATATATATATATTATGTGAGGTATATATATATATATATATATTATATTTATATATAATAATATAATAATATATATATATATAATAATATATATATATATATATTATATATGATATACATATATATATTATATATATATAGTATATATATATATATATATATATATATAGAGAGAAAGAGAGAGAGAGAGAGAGACGATAGAGAGCAGCGGCGACTGAATAAAAAGTTGCTGGGATCGCGCTGGATTATATATTATAATATATTTATATATATATATATACTATATATATATATTATATATTTAGTATATATTATATAATATATAGATATATATATATATGATATATATATTATTCGGCTTGTACCCCTTCCTTTATATAAAACCCGCAGAAACATTCAGCTTTAGTGAAATCTTTAACTATGACAAAACTGACATTCATGAAGATGATCAATTATCATGGAAACATCATGTGCCCATTGATAATAATAATAAAATAGACAAGCAGCGTCGCTAACGCTCGAAAGTGTCACATAACTTTATTATATAATCAATATATAATATATATATAAATAGTATATATAATATATATATTTATATGATATATATATATAATATATATATATAGTAAATATATATATTAATATATACATATATATATATTATGAGTATATATATAGTTATATATATATACTATATATATATATATATATATAGGTGGAGTATAATATATATATATAATATAATATACATTATATATAGTATATATTATATATAATATACATATATGGTATATAATATATATATATAATATATATAATAATATATATATATATATATTATATATATAATATATATATATATATATATATAATAGTATTATTTTATATATATATATATAATATATGTATTATATATATATATATATTATATAATATAAATTATATATATATATATATAAATATATTATATATATATAATATATATATATATAGTATATATATAATATATATATATAGTAGTAGTATATATAATTATAATAGTATAGTATATATATATTAAGTGCAAATTCCTCAGAAATATGACAAGAACAATGACGAACAACATTTATTAGAGTAATTTCAGAGGAGTCAACTTTTCGACCCTACTTAGTCACCCTTAGGTCTCAGAACAATATAAAATTCAAATTTCCATATAATTTGCACAAATATATATATATATAAATATATATATATAATATATATAATATCAATAATATACTATATATATAAAATATCTATATATTATATAGATATAATATATAGTATATATATATATATATAGTATATGTATATATATATATATTTATATATTATAATTATATATAGTAGTATATATTATATATATATATATATATATATATAAGTATATATATATATATATATATATATAATATGGGTTATATATATTATATATAATATATATATATATATATAGACCAAATAGAAAATGAGCGTATTTTAACTTAATTTATTTACTTTTAAAGCAACAAAAATAAATTATTGAACTCAGGTGAAAATATTCTACTTACATGAATAAAAATTTATTTATCTAAAGACTTTTTTTTAATACCCTTTTAGTATTATTATTTTGAACTAGAGATGTGATATTTTTAAATTGTGGAAAAAATGACAAAACAAAATTAATGAACACAATAATAATTACGAAGAGGCGGGACTTACAAAATATTATTGCCTAACCGTGATTGGTTTCAATTAAAACACTTTCCAAAATTTATATGTACTCAGCTCAATTAGCATGTATACCTGTGTAAGGAAAGTTGTTAATTTAGTAAAGTCCATGTTATTTAACGCATAATGTTTCTAAGAAGGAGCAGGCGACTGGGGGTTAGATGATGAGGCAAGCACACTTAATATGCGCAACCACACCATATATATATATGATAGTATATATATTATATATATTTATAATATATATATGATATATATATATATATATATTATAGTATATATATATAGGTAGTAGGTATATATTATAATATAATATATATAGTATATATATACGGTATATATTATATATATATATATATATATATATATATAATATATATATATATAGTATATATCTATGATATATAAATATATAAGGTTAGATATAAATGCAGTATATATCGAAACAAAGAGGTGCAAAGTAAATGCGTGTTTAAAAATCCTCTGGATGAATGATAGTGTAAGTTAGAAATAGGGGGAAAAACTTTTTGCGAATTGTTTTCTGCCTTTCGTGATTCGTCATTTACTTTTTTCCCAACTTTTTAATAATTGAATCGGAATTCCCATCGAAAAGCAGAAGAAATTTGAATTGTTTAAAGTAAGAAGCGGAAAACAACGACTATATAGCTCCAGGCATTCCCATCCTGTTCTTACTTTTTTTGTTTCTTATATTAATAAAAAAAAATTCTGGCTCCATGTAACCGACCAGTTTCAACAGAGTATTTATAATAATTAATTATTATATATACATATATATAGTATATATATATAATTAGTAATTATATGATATATATATATATATATATATATTATATATATATAGTAATATATAGTAATATATAATATATGGATTGAAAAAGATAGATAGATAGATAGATAGATAGATGATTAAAGTGTTAATTGTTGAATTTTCTATTTTATTCCAACAGATAGTTCATGTTTATTTATTGAATTTTTCCACTGAAATTGCGCTTGAATAGCGAGCGACGGAAGAAGAAAAGGTTCGATCGTTTTGTCAAAAATGATCGAATGAAGTCTTTAGAAAATAATTAATGCGCTTCGAAAGCCGAACGAAAATTAATTTAAAAAATAAAATAAAAAGAACGAATTCTTATTTTTGTGAGTCCTAATAAATGTTAATTAGGTATCGGACTCATTGGAGAACGTTCTTTGTTATAAGAAATTTAAGCGCTGGTTTAACTGGTTCTATCTGATTGGCTCGGGCCTTATTAGACCACCGACACAAAATTTTTAATTTTTCTTTTAATTATTTATTCGGTATGAAAAAAAAAAAATGAGAAAAAAAATAATTTGGAAGGTTCCAAATAAACTAAGTCTTTAAGCTAAACCAAAATTTTTTCAAAAAATCCGGGATATGTGTTAATCAGAGCAATGGTAGAGACATTTAATATTATATTTGAAATATTATAATTAAAGCTTTTTTAATATTTTAACATTTTCATTAAATTACAATGTAGACATTTTATAAATTATAATAAAATATAAGGAAATTAATATATTAATAATATGATGTGCAAATCCTTTCTGGCAACTGTGATAAATTGTTTAGATTTTCTATCAAGCATCATTAACTGTAAAACCGCTCGACTTGTGAATAATTAATGACGTTTCTCTTTTGAACATTCAGATATTAATAATAAAAATACTTAATTATTCTATAAGTACAAATGAATGAAAAATGGTTAACACATGATGGTCAGACAACAAATGACGTAGGGGGTACGTATCATTTTGTTCAAATCAAGGTACTTTTTCATGCATTTCCATACAAAGGTGATAGAATTACTCGTAATGTCGCTACAAATGCAAATTTAATGGTCGATAACTTGGAGAGCGATACATGGTTGTGGGGTGGTTTCCACTTTGCATAGAACCGAAGAAAACAATTCTATTTCTTTTGACGAACCACTTAAAGATGCATTCATATTTCAAAAGATTTTAGATCAAATTTCAAGATCTAATATTACAGTACGGTAGTATATATATAGTATATGATATATAGATATAATATAGTTATTAATATATATATATATATATATATTATTTATAAATATACTATATATATAATAATATAATATATATATATATATATATATATATATAAATATAGATATTATATATATAATGATATATATAAGTATATGAACGTTTTTCTATTGCTACATACAGAATGAGAAAAAATAACAAAGTTGGTTTCAGGTTTTGGTTTAGAATCATTAGAGAACTGTAAATTGCATAGAGTTTATTGCTGCAAATACTATAGGTAAGTTGAACTCAGTTGAGAGGGTTCATTGAGCATAGAAATTTGTAATATATTAAAAGCACTCCAGTGCAGTGAATTCATGCCCTCTGAACACAGACATCACGGTTGAGTTTGAATAAAAATATGAATTTTTATTCAAAAACTTCTTTTGAGAGGGAATATGTATTGATATTGAATGTGTAATTTAAATTGTAGGTAAAATTAAACATTACTATTTTATTGTAATTAAAGTTAAAAAGAATATGTCTATAGCTGTTGAAGATAGAGGTAATCCAAATTTTCCAAAATAGTCGACATGACATTAAAAAAAAAATTCACGTCGAAAACGTTGAAAATAAGTTTTTAAAAAATAAAAAATCGACAAAATTTGTACATCCTAGCCTCTTCCATTCGTAAACCAAACATATAGACTTTATTTTAATTATTATATAGTATATATATATATATATATAGTATATATAATATATATATATATATATATAATATATATATAATATAATATATATATGATATATATAAGTATTAATATATATATATATAGTTGTATATATATAGATTTAGATATACGGCAAACGCCGAACCATACAGTCCACGTCAGTCGTTGGATATAGTTGTCCGGAGAGTAAAGAAGATTAGTTAAGGGTTAAAGTCTTCGTTGGTCGCTCGAAAATTCTAATAATCCAACAAATTTGATCTAACCTAACCTAACTCTAGTAAAATATACCTACTACTATAATATAATTGAATTTTCTTCTATTTTAAATATTATCAATAAGACACACTTTAAGTCTACTTACAATGTAATAAAAGAGCAAACTATGGACTCTAAAGAACGAAAACATCCCTTCAAGGAAGTCCATTTCATGTCAATGTACTTTAAATTTAAATTGTTATTTTAATGATAATGTGTAATATGAAATATTTTTGACAGAATAAACGAACTTCAATTCAATACTAGTATTATGATTTATCGTACTATTATTGATTATTTATTATTTATTATTATTATATTATTATTATTAATTATTATTATTGATTTTTCTATTATATTATTATGGATAGGGCAATGTTGATTCTTATGCTAAGATTTCATTGTTGATTTTATTTATCGTAATCTGAATTAGATTTTAATAAATAATTAATTTTTCAATAACATTTGACATACATTGCAAGTACTTTAATTATTATTGTAATATTATTTGTATTAATTATTTATTATTATTATTATTATTGATTCATTCCTTATTATTATTATTTATTTATTATTATTATTCATTGGGGAAACCGATTATATTAAACCAGGGATGCAAGTAAGATTTTTTATCTTAGTAAAAGTTGGTAAAACTTAAGAAATACATTTTATGATCCAAGGGAAAATCAGAAATAAGAGATTTTATTTATTTTAATCAAAATTTGTGGTTCAATAAAGTCGATTTTGTTGTAACTTTTTAATTGTCTAAATTGATATTTTTTTGTCTTTATAAATATTTTATCGGTGTATTATATGTATTTTTTTCATTAGATATTACTGATTTAAATAAAAACTAAAAAACAATACCATCGACTAGAATGCCCGAGGCTGGTGTTGTAATGCTGGCAAGAACCGCTCACTGAAGCGCTCGCTCCCAAATCGCGCTGCACGCGAGCGTGCCGTGTAAAATAACTTACTCATTATGTTACATATTCGTAAATATGGCGAGGACTCGTAAAGACTATAGACAATACCGGTGACTATATGATTAACTTTATTATTTAGGAGCACCATGTGTTTCTCTTCTTACCTTTAAAATATTTAACATTTGCATTTCAAGTAAGAATTGGTCAAAATACAATACATATTTTTGAAGCTGTGTATTTGAATTCCTTTCCAAACATGGTTGTGTGAAGTGGATCATTTAGAGGACATCTTGTGATGAAGACTAATTTATTAAAAGAAAAATTTAGTTCCACTTTTTGATTTAAAGATATTGGAAGTTAATAATAATTATTGTATCTTAATATTTATTATATCCAAAAAATATAAAATATAATTTATATTTTTATTACAAAAAGTTTTGCAATAACTTGATTTAAACTTGGATTTGGATTCGGACTCTGCAATAAAAAGTGAACTTTGGTGCATCACTAATAGTGTTATATATATATATTATATATATAATACGCACGATGCGCACAGCCGAGGACACAGCACAGCACATACACACACGCACACATAATAGATATTAATATATAAATATATATATTATTATATATATATAGTTTATATACAAATATCTTAAAATTATCCTCTATTATCGTTTATAGGAGTATATATAAATATATATATATAATATATATATTATATATATATAATATATATTATATATATAATATTATATATATTATATATATATATAGTAGATATATATATAGTATATATAATGTATATAGCAATATATTGTAATATATATATATATATATTATATATATATATATATATTATATATATATATATAGTATATATAATATAGGCGTAATATATAATATATACTAATTATATACCGGTATATATATAGATATATATATAATATATATATATATAATTACTATATATATATATATTAGTAATATATATATAAATAATATATATATAGTATAAGTAGTGTGAGGTGATAATTACAACACGGACGAAATTCAAAGTCTCCGATCTGGTACTGGTTTATTGCGTGTCTGAATTGGAAGGACTTCATGATAACTTGGTTATTTCTGAGGTAGATCCTTTTAATTGATGAAGTTCTCTTATCAACTCCGAGGTAACAGCACACGCATGGGTTTTACTCTCCTTGGCTTATTCACAAGGCAAGAAGAGGATTTCTTTCCTATGATACATGTAAGAGAACTCGTGTAAGACAAGTCCACTACTACCATGGTCGAGCGTAAGATGTGGAAGCTCTTTACACAAAAATTATATTCAACAATTTTCTTCTTGGTGTCCTCGTTCCCATCTTACGAAAAATACTCCTTTGTGTGTTGTGTGTGTTATTTACTTATGTCAGGCATGTGCGTATGTTTGTTTTAATATTTGTATGTTTGTTTGTGTGTGTGTGAGCGAAGAGAAGAGAGAGAGAGAGAGAGAGGAGAGAGAGAGAGAGAGAGAGAGAGAGAGAGATATGAACACCTGACATTACGTTTTTATCGATGCAGTATATTTAGGAAAGCAATTTAAAACTGCACGAAATGATTAAAAGAAAGTGATCACTGTCCAAATCGACGTTTAAACGGTTCCTCCAAGTAAAAATTTTTATTAAATTAAGATAGAACAACATAGTGAGAATCCCTTAAGAGAAGAAGAGAACTTTTGCCTTTTAAAGAAAGTACTGTTCGAATTATGCGCCAGAAGGAACAAAGAGGGAACGAATTTACACTCCCATACCAGCAAAACAAAATTCGAAAATCAACCCAGAATATACGCACTACACATATACAAATTTATAGAAACATAAATCATAATCCCAATATATAGTTTTATTATATATAACATATATAATATATAAATATATATATATATATAGTATATATATATATATAATATATAGTATAATTATATAATATATATATATATATATATATTTATCTATATAATAGTATAATATATATATATAATAATATATATATATATATTAGATTTTATTACTAAAAGAGGTTTTTGAAAGTGCTTTTAACAACAAATTTTTTCCATGAAATTTAAATAGGAGATGACCACCTCTAAATTTCCTCATTTGGCAATATTCCTTCCAAGATAAATTTGCCTCATTAGTTAATATATATATATGTTATATATATTATATATGATATATATATATATAATATATGATATAATATATATATATATATAATATATATATATATATAGTATAAGTATAGACTATAATAGTATACTTAATATATATATATATATATCATTATATAATATATATATATATTATATAATATAATATATTTTATATACTATATATATTATATATATATAAGTATATAGTATATATATATAATATGTATATATATATATTTATAGGTAATATAAATATTATATGAATATATATAGATTAGTATATATATATATATAATAATGATATACATATATATATATATAATATATATATATATATATATATTATATTATTTATTATATATTATATTAATATGTGAGAATATATTATAATATATATACATATATATGATATATAATAATATATAATATATATATAATATATTAGTATATATAGTATATATAGATATATATATACAATATATATATAGTATAGTTAATAATATCATATATATATATAGTATAATATAGTATATAAGTATATATATATATATATAAGAGTATATATAATATATATATTATTAGCTATAGTACTATAATATATTATAAATAATATATATATAGTAATATATAAATATAATAATTATACTATATATATATATATATAATATATAATATAGTATATATATAATTTATGATTATATATATTTATATATATATATAAAGTATAGTAGTTACTGATATAGTTATATATATATATATATATAGTATATATTATTATAATAAGATACTATATATATATAATAGATATAATATATATATATATATATATATAATAGTGATATATATATATATAGATAACTATATATATATAGACTATATATATATACTTATATATTATATATATAGTATTATATATATATATATATATTATATATTATATATATATATATTAGATATATTATATATATAATTATATATATATAATATATATTATATAGTATACTTATATAATTATATAGGTTTACATAATGTAAAAAGTATAATAGTATATTAGTATAGTATATAGTATATAGTATATATATATTATATTATATACCGTTGTAGTAATAGTAGTAATATATATATATAATATATATATAATATATTTATATTATATAAGTTATAAGAAAGCATGCCATTAAAAAATAAAATAACTTCCACATTTTGCATTTTAACATTCTCTTTATATATAACTATATAATATATATCTATATAGTTTATATATATATATATGTATATATATCTATAATATATATATAGGGTAATTATAAATATATATATATATATAGTATATATAATAAGTAATTATATATATATGGTGTAAACATATATGGTTCGCCCAGTTAGTGGTAAAGTAGGTAGACATACATTGATTAGGTCCTGGTCAAAGGAACCCGATTCGGGTAAGCTTCCTGGAATTTTCTCCTAAGGTCTACGCCGGATACCACCGGGTGGAAGCAGACCTATCAGCGGATGCCCGAGGGTAATTTTCCATTCACACAACACAGTACCAGTCACTAATGTATTACATTATTTGTCTGATTGGAAATAAAGCTAAGTCGTAATATAATATATAATATAATATATAAATTATTATATAATATAGTAGATATATATATATATAGTATATAATATATTTATATTATTATATATATATATAATAGTATATATATATATATAGTATATTATATATAATATATATATATATTATATATAGGTGTATATATATATATATATATATATATATTATATATATATATATATATAATATAATATATATAATATATGTATATATATATAGTACATATAGTAATATATAATATATAATATAATATACTATAAGTATATACATATTTATATATATATATATATATATATTATATATATATTCTATATATATATATAATATATTATTTATATATATATATATTAATATATATATATATATATGATATATAAGTATAGTATATATATATATGATAATATTCAGTTATATAATTTATTACTTTTAATTTTGCTAAAATTTGTTTAAAATTTACTTTACGTAATATTTTTGTATTTAGAAAAAAAAGAAAAAAAAAAAGAAAAAACAAAAAAAAAAAACAAAAAGCCTGCGATAAAAGCGTGAAAAGAACACACTGTTCATTGCAAATCGTTAGTGCAAACTGTAGAAACGAACTGCTAAGAGTTTTGGATATCCAGAAAGATTTGAGTGTTAATTGAAAGAAAACTGAAGAAAAAAGCTCTTTAAAGAGAGTGGCACGAGAGAAGATCTCAGTTTGCTATAGGCTCTACTCCATATACAGGAAGGAAGGAGGAAGACCTTCTATAACAAACAAAGAGGTCACACAGGTTAGTGTGAAAAAAATAATAAGGTGCTTCAAAACATCTAATACTAAGAAACTAAAAATTGTAGAGTTGTTTGGTCATTAAAGAATTACGAAAAGAAATATTTTTTTCTACATTTATTAGACACAGTTTTCCAGAAAGGTCAGAGGTAAAGAGTCAGATGTCAGGGCTGGCTCCGGAATGTCAACGTCTTGGTTTATTTTATTTTTAAAGAATTCTTTGTTAATAAATATGTCTTTAATTTGAAAAAAAAAACATGGTAAATTAGATTATTTTTTAAAAAAAAAAATCACAATGTGCGGTGGGGTTATTGGAATAAGAGTGGATAGATAATGAAGCAGACAAAAAGAAGGCAGATCAGCAATAAGGGTAAAAATTGGGAAAGAACATGAATTACTGAGATAGAGACGAATACTACTAACAAATCTAAAGGATGAATGCAATGGTAAGCCGTCCACAGTAGCTTCTACAGATCGACCCACAAAGGAAAGCATTAGTATACGGTTACCGAACGAAAGATAATTCCAAAGGGAAAATTTGGAGGAAATTAATTTTTTTTATAAAGGAGAAACACGAAATTTTAACGTTTCCCGCGCAACTGCAAAGGCTTAATTGAACTGGTAAGTATTCAGAAGATTAAAGCTAAGAAAAGAGGAAAATTCATCATATAGACCATGAGCTTGCCAAAGCTTAAAATGGAAATGATGCTAGTAGCACCAGAAGAATTAAGAAGTTCCATAAGTTTAAAAACTTTCGAATAATAGAAGTATTGGATTATATATATACGATATTATATATATTATTATAATATATATATATATATATATAATATATATATACAATTATATATATAATATATATTAAACTATATATATTATAATATATAATATATATATATATTATATATAGAATATATATATATATATAGTAATCTATATATTATATATATAATATATATATATAGGTATATATATTATAATATATACATGAGTAGTAATATATATATATATTATAGTAGTATTATATATATATATATATATGTATATATAATAATGAGATATATATATATTATATATATAGATGGTAAAAGTTATAACCACACGGAACGGGAGGCCGGATCAAAAAAAAATTTTCACAGTTAGCCTCTATGATACCAATAGACGTTTTAGGGTCGAAATGTAAAAAAAAAAAAAACAAACAAAACAAAAAAAAAAAAAAAAAAAAAACATCTCAACAGACTACATCCTAAGCATTTTTTGGAATCCGAGTAAAATTTTAGTTAGGAACAATTAAAAAAAAAAAAAAAATTATTGTTATTATGGTAGTATGAGAGGAGAAAGCCCATTTAAGACCTTTTATACGTTACTCATTATTAAAATAATAGACTTTCTAGTATAGTAATTTGTTTTGTTTTTTTTAACCTAAAAGAAAACCCCAAGGGATAGCCCGCACCGATGGCGAGGAGTCGGGGGTCTCTCGGCCTTCCGGGGAACTGACGGGGTAGGACTAATTCTCCCCCCTCCGGGGAGGGTCCGGAACCCCCGCTCTTTTGTATTTGGGTGTCGCGGGGTTCCACGCCCGCTCCCCCTACGGGGTAATGGACAACTCCCCCACTGTGTTCCCGTCGGCTCGGCCCCCTACATTGCATTCATTTACCATTAACAAATAATATAAATATAATTTCGCCCATTAAAAACAGTAAAAAAAAAAACATCATTTCGTACCCTAGAACATCTATTAATGTATCATAGATGCTACCTGTGAAAAATTTTTTTTTGATCCGAGCTTCCGTTCCGTGTGGGCGTTAAGGTTAACTTTGGTCCTATATATATATATATAACTTATATATATCTATATATTAATATATACATAATATATATTATATATAATATATATATATTAATATATATATATATATATATATATATATTTATATATAATTATATAATATAATATAATGTAATATAATATAATAGATAATATATATATATATATATAATATATATATATATATATTATATATATATATATAATATATATATATATATATATATATATATATATATATATATATATATATTATATATATATATAGTATATATTATATAAATTATATATAGTATATATATATATATATATATTGCATATAGTCTATATATAGTGATAAGGATGAAATTTCTTGCGGAATAATGAAGACTATAAATTAAATCACTTTAAGGTATAATTTGATAAGAAGTGATCATCAATAAAGTTAAAATATTGGTTTTACAGTTATCGCTTTTGGTGATTTTATTATTAATGAAATTATTGAAGTGAATTTAATTTCTACCTTCTTTAACTTGGAAACAACCTGCGGCAAGCGGCAATGGAACCAACTTTAGCGCTACAATTTCGGCTTTGTTCTTACATCACGTGTTTATTCGGCATCTTTTGGAACATACGCCGGCATTTTTAGGAAGATACGACTGCATTTTTAGAACCACGTCGGCATCTTTTGGTACCTACGCCGGGATTTGAGGATTCGACTTGGAAACCACAAAATCATCTACGAACTGATTTACCGCGCTAAGAAACAATCCCGCTTCAATTTATAAATAAATTATTTACTACGCTTTATTCAATTTACTGAAGTTATTTATATTCTTTGTTAAACGTATTGGAACTAAATTTGCAAGTTAATAGAAATAATTTGAGTCTTGGGCAGAAAATAAAGTTCGATTGTTTCAAATTTGGAAAATAAAGTGGTAGAGTACGGCGAAATCTCTAATTTTTTTTTTTTTTTTTTTTTTTTTTTTTTTTTTAGGGAAACGTACTATTTTTGTTTTTAGCTACACCTGACCATTTTTTTCTATCTTTTAATATGTCCAAATATGCTCCATATAATTAATTTCCATTTATCATGGGCCTTTCTCAAAATTGTATATTTATAAATAACAGGAATTTGCATCGTTAAAAATTTGCACATAAGATTTCGTCCGATAAAGCCCATTTTTTTTTATTATGGGCTTTTTATTGTTTGTCATTAATTAAAATTGGTGTTCCCACTCTTGGTTGTAGTAGTGGATCCAAGCCTTGTTAATTGCCTCAAAACAACGATTAAAATTCTTAATTTTTTTTTTACTTTAATATTAATAAAAGGTTGCTATTTTCATTTCTGTTCTTTTTGTTGTGATCGAGTCTTTCCTCTCACGGTCTTACTTGAATATGTTTTTTGCTGTTTATTTAAAATATGAAGCATTCTTTCTTTTGAAATGTCCAATAGCTCCGCAGTTTTGTCGATCTCGTGTAATGATGGATGATTAGTAGCCGATTTTAGGCGTATATTTTAAGCGTCGTCTTCCTAAATCATTTTCCTGTACTTAAATTTATTAAACTATTCTTTTATTCTTTTTGATAATTGTGCAGAAATGACAAGTCTCCACCCATGAGGCTCGCTTACTTATCTCCATGAATTTCGATAAAGAGCACTTTTTAAAAAAATTTTGTAGTAGTAGTTGTTGGGAGTGTGATGTTCCTTCTTCATTTTCACAAAATTGCAGGACTCTCCCAATTTAAATGATTTCTAAAATAAACAAATAAATACAAACTGTTCCACAAAATCAAATTCTACTCAAGATTATTTTTGGAAATTTAAATATCGATAAACATTTTACAGACCTTTTATTATAATGAGGGTTGAAGCAATTTAGGCTTATTTTCTTACTAATGGTGTTTTAATTAATAGGAAATAAAGATGTAATAAGTAGTGATGTAAATGTTTGCTATAATTGGCTTAATTCTACTTTCATTTTTTTTTTTTTTTTTTTATAAAAAAAATTGACCGGGGAAAAAAAAATTGGAAATTTCCGTAAAAAAATTATATATTTCGACCTTATTGATTTGGGCATTAGTACTTATATTTTTGGCCATTCAATTAGTTGATTCAACAAAAAAAAACTACATTTTCAATAGGATTTTTTATGTAGGGGTCATGTTAAATATAAAACTTTCCTTACTAAAGGACCCTACAAAATATTTATATTAAAACGGTGTATTCAAGGAGCTAAATCTTTTGTAATTGTATAATAAGAAAAGTAAAAATATAATTAAATTAAAAAAAAAAAAAAAAAAATATATATAGCTCTTAAGAAACGGGCATTGTTGCCCCATATTCAAAGAGAACTCTCGAGGAAGTTATTTTCTAGAATCCTCTACAGGAATCAAACCATAAACTTACATCACGCAAATCACTAAAGCATTCAAATCATGCTTACGTTACTGATTATTGTTATATTTTTTTCTGTATGGATTTCCTAAATATTTTTCATCAAGTGGATTTTAGATAATATTACTACCTCCACACCGATTAATCGATATCGGAAATATACCAATGCGTTACTAATATATACTGAACACTATATATTTATATATATATAGTATATATATATATATATATATATATATATATATATATATATATATATATATATGATATATATATATATATATATATGACTTGTCTTTTTTGAATATCTCATTCTCTTTTATTTTTAAATAATTTTTGGGGAGTTCCCGTAAATTGTTGATAAGAAAAAAACGTTTATTATTATTATTATTATTATTATTATTATTATTATTATTATTATTATTATTATTATTATTATTATTATTATTATTATTATTGAAACATTTTATCGCTGTTTGCGTGTTTATATGTTTTGTTTTATGCCTTGGCGAAATTTCGCATGATTTGATGAAAGTTATTCCTAAAATAACAACCATAAAAAAAGCATTTAATTTCGCTAGACCAATTAGAAGAAACTGCTGCGGATATGCTGCATCTTCCCTGTCTTCCCCCTCACCCCCCCATTGGCCCCGGGACGCCCACCCCCTTATTCTTTCTGGGGGCCTTTTAATTTTCGACCTATGTAATTTGTAAGGTTGAATTTTATAATTGCTTGGCTCGTGGATTTGCCGAGGAATGAAGGTGTGTCATGCAAGCAAAAACACGCCGACGATTTTACAAAAGCTTTGAACCGGGGATTTGGTGTTTGGACGAAACCGGACTTCAACATAAAGGGACCAGGCACCAACAGACTTCTTTATGTTATATACCTCACTCAATTGCAGCTCAATATAACCATCGCAAGCACGTTATATATATATATATATATATATATATATATATATATATATATATATATATATATATATATATATATATATATATATATATATATATATATATATATATATATATATATATATATATATATATTGAATGTAGAAAAGTAAACTTTGTAAGGACTAAACTTATGGCAAAGTAATTTTTCATACTTTTAAAGATTTATATATTACACATAGTGGATATTTCTCGTTTTGATCGAGTGTGTGTGTGTGAGAGAGAGAGAGAGAGAGAGAGAGAGAGAGAGAGAGAGAGAGAGAGAGAGAGAGAGAGAGAGAGAGAGAGAGAGAGAGAGAGAGAGAGAGAATATTTTACTAGTATTTAAATTCTGTGATATGTATGACCTAATCAAGGAATTATGTGAAGAATTTTGAAGAGCATAAAGTTTTTGCCCAACAGTCTTAAAAACAGGCTTTGAATTTTTTATTATTACACCTGACGATATATTCTGGGTAGTGTTCCACCACGTCTCGTCTCACTCGTTCTCTAGAGTAGTAAATTGGGCACTATATGTTCTATGCTTTATAATTTAAATAATATATATATATATATATATATATATATATATATATATATATATATATATATATATATATATATATATATATATATATATATATATATATATATATATATATTTTATTTATATTTATAAAAAAAAATATATCTATATATATATAATATATTATCGTCCGAAAATTTTCGAAAGAGCAGGACGATTTTGAAAATTATTTCAACAAAATTGTCTAGGAAGGAGTATTTTTAGTTTTAAAATATATTAATATTTATTTAATGTGTGGGAAGGGTGAGTTTTTTAAAAGTGCATGAAATTTTGAGTGGTAGGAGGGAGGATGATGTTCTGTCCAACATAAAAACTATTCTACCCACACACACAAACAAATAAATATATATATATTAGTGATGGGACGATTATGAAATTTTTGCCGATGACGATGACGATTAGAGCAAATTTCACCGATGACGATGACGATGACGATGACGATTAATTGAAAAAAACTATTTTTAAAATTTCTCTCTCTCTCTCTCTCTCTCTCTGAGAGAAGAGCATATATATATATATATATATATATATATATATATATATATATATATATATATATATATATATATATATATATATATATATATATATATATATATATATATATATATAAGGCTGTAGACAGGAGGGTCAGGGGGTTCAACCTCCCGAAATTATTTTAGCGATCAAAATTTTTGATTCCTTAAGTCTCAATAATAATAATAATAATAATAATAATAATAATAATAATAATAATAATAATAATAATAATAATAATAAACAATAACAATAACAATAACAATAATAATAATAATAATACAATAATAATAATAATAATAATAATAATAATAGTTAATCAATGAAAATGAAAAGTATTTATTAATGGAAATGAGGAGACATGTTTGTGGTCCGTAACGATTTCTTAGGTCAAGTGGCTGTTCCTCATACATGTATAAAATATTTAGACCAGGGACTTAAATGTAAGGTTTCCAAGTTTGCAGATGATAGCAAATTGGCTACCTCAATAAGGATTAATGATGGATGTATAAAGATTTAAAAGATAAGGAGGGAGCTGTAATCGTTGATGGGATGAGCAGGTTCATTCCTTCTTCAGATAAATTTTTCTTTCCTCATTCATTCCTTCTAAAACTAAATCTTTCTTTCCTCATAATCCATGGTTCGATCGTGCTTATTCTCTGGCCATTCAGGCTAGAGACAGTGCCTATCGAGTGTGGAAAAATCTCGTCTCTCCTATCACCTTTTCATTCAGCTAGAAATCGTTGCAGGGATACTCTTCGACGAGCAAAGCTGGCTTTCATCAAAGGAAAGTGCGCTAACCTCCTTGGTTCTCCTACTGAAAAATCTTTCATATCTAGCAACTCCTCTTATTTGATCTGATCATTGTGTTAATTCTCCAACTGAAAGGGCTAATCTCTTCGGCCTCGTTCAACTCTATTCTCTATGTCTCAATACTAACACTTTCCCTCCCTCAGTGTTGAAGCTCTCACATGTCCAACC
>JABUQX010030013.1:27500-30000 GCA_015478945.1 Trachelipus rathkii
TTAAAATATGTTTCATTATTTATTCATAAAGTGTTTGACAATGACATATTTAAAATATATATTTTTTTTTATTTTAGTTTTTGTTTTCGCAATTTTGTTTTACTATGTAACATTGATCCAGAATTTTTTATTAATATAACTTTCTTTTAAATTCTCTCTCTCTCTCTCTCTCTCTCTCTCTCTCTCTCTCAATTTCTTTCTCTCTCTCTCTCTCTCTCTCTCTCTCTCTCTCTCTCTCTCTCTCTCTCTCTCTCTCTCTCTCTCTCTCTCTCTCTCTCTCTCTCTCTCTCTCTCTCTCTCTCTCTCGTCTGTTTGTTCTTTTCTTTATTCTGTCTTGTTATCGGTTTCTCTTCGTTTACTCTTGTAATGCAGATTCTACAGAAATTGATGTAATTAACCGTAGATTTTTTATTTAGCGCGCAGTTATTTATTTGTTAGGAAAGTCCTTAGCAAATATGCTTTTCATTTGGGAATGGAGGCAGTGTGTGATGCCTTTTTTTTTTTTTAAATACTGAAGGGTAGGTTACTTGTGTTTACTGGTGGTAGCAGTGTATATATATATATATATATATATATATATATATATATATATATATATATATAGTATATATATATATATATAATATATATATATATATATATATATATAGTATATATATATATATATATATATATATATATATATATATATATCCGCGTTTTTTTTGATTTTTTGCTTATATTCTTGGTGAATATCCTGGAACATAGCATAGTGACAAGAACCAATACTTTGGAGATTTCGTGCGTCCCTCTGACCCTGGCAATAGTATGTGGATTTGTCACATACGAAATCTTTTAATCTTTTTTCAATCCTCTTCCTCCATCACAGTTTCTATCTTTCTTTTTTTTTTTTTTTTTTTTTTTTTAATTCTCTCATCAGTCCCTTTTAAGTATTTTAGAATTATGTACGTATTTTCCCTCTTGAAAAAGAGGATATCCTCCCTTTTTTTTCCTTCACAATCCCTTGGGCCCTCCGGTGCCTCTTACCACATGGGTCTTCAGTCCACTTCACACTTCTTCCCCGTGGATGGTACAGACTAAAAACTGATCTTTATGTTCGCTTATGACTGATCCGCCAATTAATTGTAAGGGACCCGAACCTTTGAGTTACCTGCCGGAGGAGGCTGTCGTGCACTTTGGTGTATAATCTCGGACTCTGGTGTGAAGTTTTGTAGGTTCCGTGCGGTACACGGGGGTAAACCGATTTGGAGTTCCGAGAGGCTCTTCCGAAGCCACATCCATAGACTTCCTACCATACGGAGTGGGGTTCGGGAAGTTGTGCGAGTCTCTGGTTTGTGACCCGTTGTGGGGAGAAGGATTACCTTCCTTATGAAATATACGCTTTTCCAATCTATCCTGTTATTTACTTTTTTACGTTTCATTTGTTTTATTGTAATATTTGCTCATCTATGGAGACAAAGTCTGTGGTTTAACTTCTATGAAAATGTCTTGTAAAGATAATACGTTGTTAAATCAAGGCGTGCACAATTACCAACTGTCGGGTACCCCACCTCGGTCGTTTCCGCTCTTATTCCTTCTACTACACCTGAAAGTCCTCTGCGTAATCTCAGCAATTCATCGCTTGGTATGCTCTCTACATATTGAGAGATTTTTATGTTTTACGTCATGATTTAGTTCTTTTGAGTAGTAGTAGTCTTTATATATCCCCTTGAATCAAATGCTTGGCCTTCGGGAAGCAAATATCAAGTCATCGTTGTGTGGACTAATCGCCTGCACAGCATAAATCACTTGATTACTGAAACCATTGTTATGATATACCAGAGATGGAGAATCAAGATAAAGGCTCTCCCTATGATTCTTCGAGGAGTAGAGGAACCAACTAACCATTGTTTTGCGACAGTTTTTTATGTAGTAGTCGATTGTAAATATTTCGATTTAAGAGACTAACTTTTTCCTAACTTTCAAAATTTATTTAAAATTGGTAATTTTTTTTTCTTCTATCATAGTTTGAAAATTGTAATAATTATGATAGTTATGTAATTAATGTAATTAATATTTAGGGATGTACTGACATTTGGTATTGGTATCGATGCCTCCCATATATTGGCAGTGCACCGATATTTTGGTATCACATTTCTGCTCCCATTCACAGGCCAGGCGTTATTCCAGGAATGGCTTAGAAATTACACATAAACCCCACCCCAACCTCTCAAGAAGGGCCCAACCCCATAGTTTAAAATGAAGAAGGTTAAATAAAGAAGATGGTAAAGAATTTCCAAGAATAGATGTTGCTTTAAATGAGGAGGTGCCACATTGAGCATTCTTTGAATTGCTTATTTCCATACAAATTTTCATGTGGACACAAGGTACCCTTTTGTTGCAAGGTTGTCGCAAAGGTGGAGGGGGAGCCAGTAATTATTTAGATCCCCTCGAGCAAATGGCCGGGAATCACGGAACACTGCCCATGCTAAGTTACTGCCCTATGATTAATATCGTAGCC
>JABUQX010030013.1:42500-55000 GCA_015478945.1 Trachelipus rathkii
ATTTATTTACAAATAAGCAAAAAAAATGTTAATAATATTTCTAATAGGTTCTTTGTTTTTAAAAAATGACACCATCATTTATGTTTGCAGGAAGCAATATTAGACATATTAATTTTTTTATTCGTCAAATTTAAATATAAATAATAATTAAGGGTAAAAATTAGTAATGGAATGTTTCCATAATGATTTCCGATTCTTCCGATTCGGTGCCCGATAGGCAGTACTGATTATTTCTAAATAGCAGTGTTATATTTTTATTAATTGAAATTTGAGGGTTGACCGAGGGCCCTATTTTACGCACTTTACTACGGCTTCGGCCTAACCCTCTATTGAATATTATTTTATATATATATAAAAAATTCATAAATGTATTCAATTATAATATTTCCGCCTTTAATCTTATGTATAGTTCAATATAGCGTCTAGATATATTGTGAAAACATTGATAAATAGTTGTCTCAACAGGATTACATTTGATAAACAATGGTGACCCTCGGATTGCATATGTCACTCACACAGTAGGGGAATCGAGTTGCCTCTTGATATTCCTGGGTACGACCCCTCAAACGAATCCTAGGAAACAACTTCCTAAAGAGTTTTTATGAATTATGCAATAATGCACGTGAGGTACGATGAGTTATTCTGTACCAAGGCATATATATATATATATATATATATATATATATATATATATATATATATATATATATATATATATATATATATATATATATATATATATATATATATATATAATATATATATATATATGTAGATATATTATATATATATACATATATATATATATATATATATATATATATATATTGAGGTGCACCGATTAATCAGTAGATAATCGGTAAATAATCGACTTATCGACTCTGCGTCAGATTTAATCGGTAATTGACTTTATCGTCCATTTCCACCACTGACTCCTAATTTATTAAGGCAAGAAATATGGGCATCATTTAGTCTCGATATTCGAATTGATCACTGTTACCTTTCTTTATTTTTTTTTTTTTTTTTTTGCCGTAATTTTTTCTATTGTCACAGCTAAATTGTCCACTATTCTTTTTTATGGGAGGTGTAGTTTATTTTATTAATACAAAAGTATGTTTCAAATTTTTTTTATTAGTTATTAAATAAAGTATTATATATATATATATATATATATATATATATATATATATATATATATATATATATATATATATATATATATATATATATATATATATATATATATATATATATATATATATATAATAAAACAGAATATTTGTTTTAATCTAAAATCAACAGACAATTTTTTTAAATTTTGTTTTGACAACAAAGAATGATGTGTAATGGGGGGGGGGAAGCTTAAAATAACCTCTCTTGTTGTTAAAATGTCTTACTATCTTTATTTTGCCTGTCATATTGGTGATTAGGAAAATAATTGGTCACTCATGTTGCAACACTTACGCAACATATCTCTAGTAAATGATTTATCAAGAAAAGAAAATCTATTTCTCTTGCAGTCCCGATGACTTGGCTGGATACAACAGATCATGTCTACAATTGTTACTTTTGCATGACTTCTCCCAATGAAAAAATAAGTATTTTAAAGAAGAGAAAATGAATTGCACATTTTCCAAATAGTACACTAGCTTTATGACCATTAATTTTCTCTATAGAGAGAAGATGTTTAAAGCAAATTTTCCTTAGTCATTATCCCCCAGACTCTAAAAATGAATACTTGCATCATATGTTTTTGAACATATTGTAGAATATCTAATCACAGATATAACATTGAAAATTAATGAAATCTCTTTCCAAGATAAGGGCTTTTTAGCCTACTGAATAGAATCTTCCAGTAGCTAGTCTTAAGATCTAATTTCTCGATTGCCAAACGAAAATTGTTGCCAAATGGCAGCCCTTAGCATAATCCTGATGTGTGGAGATTGTACATCTACTCGTCTGAAATTAGTTTAAATGCTGTAACTTTTTTATTTTTTATAATGACAATGTAATGACACCAATTTCTTTAGGATGTCATGATATGCCTTTGAAACATATGATAAGAAATTTTACATTGTATAAATTACTGCCAACGTCTGTTGTATATTTGTAGAAATTTAAAATTTTTACTCTCTTACTTGGTCTGCAGAGTGAAGACTATACGAAGCGTTACTGCTTCATTTGCTGGGGACAACTGTGCAAGAAATATTCACTACTTAACAAAATATTGGCTGTTTCGATAATCACTGCAACCAAGGCAGAAAAGTATATAGAGACTATAGATAATACAGATCGTCAAAGAGTGATTCTGTACATTGTCTAACGGCAACCTTGTTATCAGTGAGTCGAATCCAGACACGGGTGAAATTTTTCTCTTTAATCGTCGCAACAGTTCTTGTCCCCATGTTGTCGTTGCTCGACTTTAGTCGGGTGCTTATGCTATAACCCAAGAATACCCTAGCAGAATTCCAGGTTGCCAGAGTAGGGGTTCCTAGCGCTCTTGGGGTATAACTTTGATTAGCATGGTAATACCAGAATTATTCGATCTCTATGGAGTAAATTTGAGAAAGAATTTCGATACTAGAGAGAGATACACGTTTAAAAATATGAAAATAAAAAAAAATGATAGGAAGGATATTCAAATGACCCTGACAAAAGTATTTTTCAAAGCAATAAATTCGTAAGAATTTATCGTATTATCTTGTGCATAATTCTGTAATGTTTAATTTTTAATAAACTTTTGAATTGTGAATCAACTTTCCCTACTATATTATTATATTACTTTTAAATAATAAATATGATGAAATACTACGTTCAAAAAGTTCTTGAATCAATTACTGCATTTTTTATGTATTACTAAGTTCGATTAGCACGGCATTTTTTTCATAGAACGATTTAACCTTGCTAATCGGGATTTCTCTGCATTATGAATGGGATTGAAATTTCGATATTGTTTTTGTCGTAGTTGAAATTTTATCTTGTTGCTTTGTGTATGTAAAAGGAATAAGAATAAAAGTTTGCAAAGAAATAAAAACATTAATAAATGTGACATTCCAGAAAAATAATTATTTTTTAGATGCCGCATTTTGCTTTGTCATTTATTTGTCTTTGTGTTTTACGACGAATGCGACGTATTTTACGACGTTAGTGATGCTTTATCTTTTATTTTTTTTATTATTTATTTTTTTATATTTTTATGCTAAAGTTATCAATTCATCGGTTGAGCTGTTCTTTGCAGCCCTTAATTAAGGATATCGCGATACGTAAATGTTATAAGCCCTTATTTAACTTTTTCTCATTTCTCCCCCTCCACACCACCCCCCACCTTTTTTTTTTTTTCTTATCCTTTTCCCCCCCCCCCTCCACCCCCTCCTTTTTTTTTTTTTTTACCATGCACCTTTTATATCGTGTAAATTTGATGTAATTAATCTAGTTATCTTGTTTAAATTTACTCATAAAACGTAATTGTTGTGTAATGCTTCTATTTTTTTTCTTTCTTTTCGTTATTATTGCTTTTGCATTTTTAATTATTTCTTTGTTAATGAACTGTTTTGTGTACACCTTTAATATTGCATCGTAGCAACCTGTCATTACTGTTAATTTTGTTTGCAATGTTTTTTTCTTATGAATAAACACAAAGATATTTATTTACATTTATTTGCAAGAACTTATTTATTCAGAATTACTAAATTTTAGACTTGGTATGTATACCTTCATTCTTATTGGTTAGATGCAAAGTAAAAATTAATTGATTTAGAGGTGAAGACTATTTTTTTTTGTATTAAAATATTTATTTAGTTTTTTATTTATTATATTATTATTATTATTATTATTATTATTATTATTATTATTATTATTATTATTATTATTATTATTATTATTATTATTATTATTTTCTTTATTTTTTTTTTTTGTTAAACTCTTTTGAGCTCTCAAATTGCATATCTTTGAAGAATATTTCTTTATATCTTGGTTTGAAGATTAAGATATGAATTTGGAGGAAATGAAGAAGGGGATGTTTGGGGATAGGAGAAATATGAGAAATATTGCTGTCTGATTATATTTTTGTGGAGATGTAGCATGGGTCAATTTCCTTGATTTAGCTTTTCATTTAGATAAATGAATATTTCCATCTTCAGCAGAAAAGGAATAACGGACGGACGCTTTATTCCGTGATGTTGATGGTTGAAGAACTTCAGTCTGTTTGACGACGTTTGGGACGTCCTTCTGACACGTAGTGGGGAAAAAAATCAGTATCAGTGGTCACTTAACCCCACCCCACTTTCGAAATAACCCAATGATAGTAAAAAAAAACTTTTCCGTACCGTACTAGACCTTCGATCACAATTTTTCGTACAATATGAACAAGTTTTAATTTAGTTGTGTTTTGTATTGTCTTTTAAACCAAGTACAAAGTTCAGGTTCAGTAGATATAATAATAATAATAACCTTAAACTTGGTGGTATTCCCTCTTTTTAATATTTCAAATTTGTTAAAAATAATTTTTTTTATATATAGGTTTTTATTTTTATTATTTGTATTTAATTTTTTTAAAAATTCCTGCAAAGCTAACTGCAGCTCTTGAATGACTACGAAGGGAGAATTTGTTGTTTTGAAAACTCAATCTTGCATTAATTAAAATTTCCTTTGTAGGAAGAATTTGGTCATGCATTCCAAGTTATTATTTGCGTTTTCTACGCGAGAGAGAGAGAGATGCAAGTGTTTAGATAACTTCCAGTCTCACTTGTCCTGCCCGGCCGCCCACACACACCTCTTCCTCGGTTTTTGTGCCCCCCCGTGCCACACACCTTATAATACTTATAATAGCATCGTTATTGATTTTCTTTATTCATAAATGTGTTAAGAACTCGTATGTGCCTTACATTGTTGTTTATTAAGAATGTAAAAAAAAAAAGGTAATAAATTATGGTAAAAGTAATAAAAAAAATTATTGCCGTTCTAAACTGGATCAACGGTAGCACGACCGAGTCGCTAGGTATAGGGGCGGGGTTCGATCTCTCGTTCTGATCTTAGACAGCAATTACCTAGAGAAGTTCCCCTCCTTAAATAGGGCTATGCCCGTGAGGTTATTATATAGTATTGTATTATGTATATTTATATTAGTATATATATATATTATAAGCAGATTAGTATAGGCTATAGTATATATATATGTAGTATAGGGTTGGATATATTTTATGATGATATGTTGGTATGTTCTTTAGGTTTCATGGAACCATCATTTTACTTATTTAATTGACTACTATTAATATTGTTGATTATTTGTAATATAGGTAGGTTTTGGAGAAACACTTGAAATTAGGTGCACACTAAATTTAATGTAAATAAGAAATTGGACGTTGTTTTCAGAAACTTAAGGTAAAACATAGGCAAAGTTATTACATTAATCATGTAGTTATATTCATTAATTATGTAATTATATTTTAATTAGAGTCTAAATTGTTGCCTCCGCCCCCCCTTTCATCGTCCTTCCCCCATAGCATCTTCCATGAAGGGGATGGGGATGAGGGGGTATATCTCTTACTGGATATTCTATCAACGAGCATTCTTTGTATTTCTATGCAGATTCTTCCACTAGAGAACCATATGTTAAAGTCTGAATTCATATCTTGAAGGGAGTGTAGTAGGGGGGGAGGGGTTGATAGGTGTTATGTTATCAAGGTGGTGAGCCGATATCAGATTTGTATATCAGGGGTGTGTGAACCCTTAGGGAGGGTTCGATATGAAAATTACATTTCAAGGGGTAGGCACCCTTGGGGGCTAGATATGAGAGTTGTATATCAAGGGGTAGGGACCCCCAAGGGGGAACGATATAAGAGTTGTATTGTATATCAAGGTTGAAAGTTGATTCCCTTAGAAATCCTATTTAGGAAACTTGAAGAGCTAAGAAATAATTTATTATCCTATGCTATAGTTTATTATTATTATTATTATTATTATTATTATTATTATTATTTTATTATTATTATTATTATTATTATTTATTATTATTATTATTTTATTATTATTATTATTTTCCATTATCATTATCAATTATCTTTTTTCCTTAATCATTATCATTCATCAATTATTTATTATTATTATTATTATTATTATTATTATTATTTATTTTTATTATTATTATTATTTTTATATTATTTAATTATTGATGACCATTACAAATGTTAAAGTAAATTTATATATATATATAGATATATATATATATATATATATATATAAAAAAATATTATATATATAATACTATATATATATTATATCTATATATATATATATATATTATATGAAACTAATATTAATAATGAATGATTCAAATGTCGAGAATTCTTTTACCCTATTAAAATTTGTTCATTAAAATTTTTAAGCAGTTTTAAGAAAGTTTCCAGTTTCATTATTATTATTATTATTATGATTTTTCATATATATACCTATCATATACTAATACTACTATATATATATACATATATACTAATATTATTACTACGTATATTACTACTACTATAACTCTATATTAAATATTATAATATCCAAATAATATATCTATTATATATATACTATTTTTTTTTTTTTTTCTGTTTCCTTTTTTTCCAGACCACCTCACCACCCGGCTCACGGGCAACAGCCCTACTTCAACGGAGCGGGGTGCTTCAATCACATCAACAAAACTCATCAACTACGCAAATCACTCCGCAGACTCGCAGCCCACCAGATCGCCGCCGGCTTTAAAGTGAGGGCAGATTAAACTCTGACAGTAGGCAAACACACGAAATGGAAGGAGAATTCCACAGCAACCAGAGCGTGGCACGGCACGCAACGGAGCGCACGCCACAGCCGACTCGTCTGCGGCTAGTTGCTAATCAGTCTAACACAACACTCCATCGGTGCCGCACTATCCACCCCTCTGCTGCTTAACAGGCCGCGTCTTAACCAGCGCACGGTTGGCACCGCGGAGTGAAAAGCTGCCCTCCGAACACTTGCCGCGCTACGCGTACCTATCTAAGAACAAGAGATACAACGGCAGCCAACATCCTGCGCCCGCAAAGACTAGAGGGTCACACGTGAAACCTACGAAAGAAACGGACAGTTTATCCACAGGTCTCTTGCCCTTTGACTCGACCCTACCCCAAAAGCCGGGTCAAACCTGAGCCCCCCCTAGATATGAGCACGCAGTACTCCTCCATACATAGGGCGGACTGAGTGCCCTTGTATAACCTGGAAGTAACTGCTGGCAGCAGGCAAAAAAAGCTTGCGCCCAGTCTCACACACAGAATCCCACGTTTCTTTGAGGCCCGGCCTTAGCATCACGCGTTGTGATGTGAGCGTTTCCAAGACATTCTTTGCTTTCTGTTCAAAGCCGCCAAGCGACTGCTTTATACTTGTCGACACAGGCACGAGACAAGCCGAATCGCTCCGAAAGAGATAGGCAAGTCAGAAGGAGTCTTCAGAGCCAGCCGGAGACTTCTCGAAGAGTTGACCCGTTTTTAAAAGAATTCGAATTTCTCACAGGTTGAGACGACCCCCACCCGGAAATTCCTATCCAGAAGCGAGAATAGAATCGGAAAGACTTAAGACGAGAGGCAATTCTAGAAGTAATAAGAGGGAGCAGCCATTGACGATGAGTTAGTAATGAAGTGGTCGAGTCATCGGCATATGAGTGAAATAGAGTTAGATGTGCAGGGTAGAAGATTCATTAATGAAAAGTAAGGAATAAAGTAGGAGATAAAGACCAGAGCCCTGAGGAACACCACTATTGACAGAAAAGGAAGAAGAAGCCTCGCCGCATCAACAACAGCCGATATTGAGCGATTTGAAAGAAAACTAGACATAAGTAAGCAAAAGAAGGAGGAAAACCCAAAGGAGGGGCGCTTGGAGAGCAGTGACGAGTGCCAACCCCGGTCAATGCTTTGGAAATGCAAGCGCCACCAGCGCAAGTCTCCGTATGTTCCTAGAGGGCGGAAAACCATAAATACGGTTAAATAGGAAGTACCTATAGTCACCAGTAGACTCGAACGTTCCGAAAGCCGTACTGGGCGATCGAAATGAAGAGAATGAGATTCCAGATGGTCTAAGAATGAGAGTTGAGAAGGGTTTCAAAGATCTAAGATAGAATACAGGTGGAGAGCTACTAACGGGCGATAGTTAGAAGGATCAGCGGCTTCCTTTTTTCGGATAGGGTTGGGACCTGTGCGTGGCTTTCCAACACTGAGGGAATAGTGTTAGCTGATTGAAGACATAGAGAATATAGTTGAACAGGGGAGGGGAACAGCTCTGAAGCACTCCCTCAAAACTCGGGGGGAATGCCATCCGCGGTGCCCCGAATCCAGGTACGTTATGAATCTAAAAGGAGTTTAAAAACGATTCAATGTAATCACAGGAAATGACATAGGACACCTGAGAGGAAAGAAGAAGTAAGGAGGAGGGAAGCCAGAATCGTTCAGGGTTTGAGTTAGACGGAAAATACGGAGGCCGACGAGATTGGCTCTTTTCAACCGTTGGAGAGTTAAGCAAACAGAGCCCATCAGATCGAATAAAGGAGGAAAGGATAGTTTACAGAAGTTGTTAGAGATGTTTTTGGCAACGGAGGCCAGCAGAAAGATTTATCAGAGGAAGAACCACGGAGGTTAAAGCGCACTTTTGTTTTATGAAAGTCCGCATGAAAGTCCGAAGAGTATCCCTGCAAGGATTTCTAGCTGAAAATGAAAAATTAGGATGTAGTGATAGAAGAACGAGATTTTTTCCACCCCCGATAAGCGCATTGTCTCTGGCCTGAATGGCCAAAGAGCAGGCACGATAACCATGGATTATGATGGGAGAAAGATTTAGTCGAAGAGGAATGAACCTGCTCATTCCGTCAACGATTACAGCACCCACCTTAGTGGCAGCAGCCGAAGCGTCATCAGAGTCAAGCAGAGTCATTCCAATTATAGTTTAGCGTAGAAGCGACGCAAGCCCCCCAATCACCCCGATCAAAGTGCCAGAAAAAACGCATTATTACTATTATTATATATATATATATATATATATCTATATGATATATACTATAGATATATATACTATATATATATTATATATACTATTATAATATATTATATATACTATATATATATATATAGTATAATATTACATATATACTATAATTATATATATATAATATATATCACTATATATATATAATGAATATACTATATAGTGTTATTATTTTTATTATTATTATTTTATATTATTATTATTATTAATGACCTTATTATTATTATTATTATTATTTCCTAAGCCGTCCAGATCTTCCTATCGATTTAATATTGATGTTCTATGTTTGTATTCTAGCTAATTTTTCGTCATGAGATCCTTTTTTTGCAACCGAGACTCTGATAATAATAATAATAATAATCAATAATAATAATAATAATAATAATAATAATAGTAATAATAAAATAATTGATTATTATTATTTTATTATTATTATTATTGATTATTATCTATTATTATATTATTATTCATTGATTATTATTATTTATATCATTAATTTTATTATTATAATATTAATAATAATTAATTATAATAATAATAATAATAATAATAATAATAATAGTAATAATAATAATAATAATAATAATAATAATAAATAAATAAATAATTATTATTTATCATCATCATCATCATCATCATTGTTATTATTATTATCTTTTAGTATTTTTCCTTCGGATATTTTTATAATTAAAATTGATTTAAACACAAAAGAGGAAAATTCTCTCTCTCCTCTCTCTCTCTCTCTCTCTCTCCTCTCTCTCTCCCTCTCTTCCTGCCTCTCTCTCCTCTCGTCTCTCTACTCGTCTCCGTCGTCCTCTCTCTCTCTTCTCATCTCGTCTCTCTCTCTCTCTCTCCTCTCGTCTCCTCTTCTCTCGCCTCTCTCTCTCTCTCTCGTCTCTTCTCTCTCTCTCTGCTCGTCTCTCTCTCTTTCTCTCTCATCTCTCTCTCTTCCTCTTCCTCTCTCTCTCATCCTCTTTTCCTTATCTCTCTCTCTCTCTCGTCTCTCTCTCTCTCTCTTCTCTCTCTTCTCTCTTTCATCTCTCTCTCTCCTCGTCTCCTCTCTCTCCTCCTCTCTCGTCTCCCCTCTCTCTTCTCCGTCTCTTTCTCTCTCCTCTCTCTCTCTCTCTCTCTCATTAGTTGATATCCTTCAGATAATCTTTCTTCACTTATCCTTGTAATTTTTTCTCACTCCTTTTGACGCTTATCCTCCAAATCAGCGTCCGAGGGAGTCTTGAACTGTTGAGAAATCGCGACTTTTATTCTAAATAAATATTTTAGTTTCCTTCCTTCCCTTTTTCATTTTCTCCTCGGCTTTTTTCATTCTTTTCATTTATTTTGTTATTTTATTTTTAGCTTTTTTTCTACGTTATTCGCTTCTTTTTATTTTTTTTTCTCTTTTCTCTTCCATGGCTATTCTAAGCTATTCTAAACTTGTTCCTCAGTATCCTCCCATATACTTGACGCTTTTCTGTTTTCACAAGTTTTTTTTTTAATTTCATATTTCATCTCATGCAATATTATTATTATTATTAATAAATAATAATAATAATAATAATAATAATAATAATAATAATAATAAAATAATAACTAATTTAATAATGTTTAAAATTTAAATTGGTTTATTTATTCAATCTACAGATTTCATTCACTAAAATAACAATTTAAAAAAAAACCTTACAAAACAAGAAAAAAGACCAAAATTTAAGAATCAAACAATAATACTTCCAAATAAATGTGTTGGTAGAGAACCTTTTGAGATTAGGCCATGTCGACGAAATTGTTCATTGCAATGACCAGCAGGTTATAGACGCACGGAGTGACGCTTACTGATTTTTTAGTTGATCGAGTTGAAATTTAAAAAGAAAAAAAAATTTTTTTTGTTAGTTTTGCAAAATAAAAATATTGGGTCTGGTAATTTTGTATCTCATGCAAGATGTTGGCACCATTTTTAAAAAGTTTTCGTGCTTAAAATTTCCGGATATAATATCCCAACCAGATTCTGCAGCTGTTGCTGCAGTTACTTTTCGCACACCCAAGACCTCTTTAATGTCAGAACCTGAAGCAATTATTGTGATACAATCTACATTTTCTCTCAAATGAATCTATGGAGGTGTCCCAATGAAGAAAAAAAGGGATAATTTGAAATAAAATTTCTTTTAACTTTTAAACCAATATTTTCCCTATTTTATTATCTATTACTTAATAGAACTAGAGTTAGTGACATCACCGTTGTTGTTGTTGCCAAGACTTTGGACAGCAGCTTGATGTTCGTGACTTCAGCGGGAGGTAATTACATTAGTGACAAATTACTCACAATGAACTTTAATAATAATAATAATAATACTGATAATACGGGGGGTTGTTGTTATTGTTTGTATTGTTAATGTGTTTTCTATAATAATTAACCCACCTATATACTTATTTGAGGTTGCCGTGTTAGATATTCAGGATGAGCTAATTTTTACTAGTGAGATACATTTATTATTATTATTATTATTATTATTATTATATTATTTTATTATTAGTTTTTAGCGAATCTTCCTCTTCTGTTTTTCTTTCTGTGATAAGCAAATCAAAGTTAGTTACAGTCTTACAGGAATCTTTCATTATTTATATTATTATTATTATTATTATTATTATTATTGTTGTTGTTGTTGTTGTTTTTGTTTTTTGTTTTTGTTGTTGTTGTGAGCTTCATGTGACTTCTTCTCTCAGTAGCGTTATTTCCATTTCTCTTACTGGGTCATAACTCGTGAATTTTATTCATTCAAATATTTTATGCTTTAATAAAGAAATTTTTATTTTGTTGACTTTTAGTTAATTAAGTCAAGACTTGACCTAAAACATTATTTGATATTAGTTTTTTTTTTTGTGCTTCTGTAATAGGTTTATAGCGAATAATTAGTGACATCGTTTTATTTATTTGGCATTGTTTGAAAAACTTTTTTTTCACCCAGATATTTTTTTTATTATTTCTGTTAAAATGATTTTAACGCTTTGCTTGTCAGAATTAACTGTTTCATTTGCTGCTCCAATAATCGCTCTTTCATCCTTTCGTTTTTTTTTTCTTTTACATTTTTATATTGAAATGTTTTAGTATGTTTGACAGGACGCTGTATTTTTCAGCATTGCACGATACTGCACAAGAGCGTCGACCATCTTAACTTTTTTAAGTAAAAATCGCTAAATATTGGGGGACTTTTTATTTCGGTTTTCTTTAAATCATTTGAATGACATTTTCAGTTGAGGGTTTCTGAATGACATTTTCAGTTGAGTGTTACGTTGACTGTGTTTATTACATCTAGGTGGAAGTGGAAAGACACTAAATACTCATTGCAATATTTTTCTTCGTACTTTAACGATAAGCGTGGTAACGATGCTATATGACTTTGATAACCTGTAAAAGATCGAACTTAGCCTGAAAACCTTTGAATATTGTTTTAGAAAATATACAT
>JABUQX010030013.1:60000-65908 GCA_015478945.1 Trachelipus rathkii
ATATATATATATCCGTCTCTATTATGAGGAGACTGTCTAGGTTGTGCCCCTACAGCAGTTTTATGAAATTCTTGGTTTCTTAAGAAGAAACATTCACATTGGCCAATGTACCCGGAACTCCTTCATTAAAAAAGATGTGTGCAGTGTCTTTGTTTTAACTAAGATCTTTTTGCTTCTCTCTCTTTTTGTATTCACAGACTTTGTGATATATAATGAGGACCTTGTCTCGAAATTCGCGGTCACTTAAAAGCAAGAGAGGGGAAACGCCTTTAAAGTCTTTTAAATATGCTTGAAAATGCATATGACTGTAAATTTCGAAACGACGACGCAAACGATGTCGTTAAGAGGAATCAGTCTCTTAACTCTTGTCGTACAGTATTTTTTGGAGAAAAGTTTTCGTTGCCTACGAGGAGTGATGTAGGAGAGGGAGGGAGTGTGGGCGGGGCGTGATTGTGTTGCGTTGTGTTGCTAGTTGCGGGTGTTTGTTTTGTTGGTGTTGTGGGGTTTTGTTTTGTGTTGTTTGGTTTGTCTTTGTTCGGTGGTCTGTGTGTGCGGGGTGGGGGTTGTTTGTGTACGTACTTGGGTGGTTGTTGTGTAGGCGGGCCCTAGCGCGGGATGGGGGGAATCTTTGCTTGCATTTAAATAGCAACCGAACAGACGGGTAAGGCGCGTTTTCCGCCTTTGGAGTTCGACCAAATTCCCCCTTACATCCTTTTAATTTAACGCATCGTTTTTCAGCGGTTTGCGAGTTTGGTTGTGTTTGGGGTGGGGGCGGGCGAAGGGGGAATATTTTCTTGCATCTTAAAAGCAACACGAAAGGGAGGGCGTTTTCCGCCTTTGGAGGTTCGAGCCAACCGCCTTAATGCCTCGTTTAGATTAAGTAATCCTCCAAATTGGCCCGCACTCAAATTCATCCCTTATTTACGTAATGGTCATAAATTGATTTTCTCTCGTCTCCTGCTCTCCTCTCTTCCTCGGTGATCTCTCTAGACTCCGCTTTCTCGTCGTCTCTCTTTCTTTCTGTCTCGCTCTCTCTCTCGTCTCTCCTTTCGTTTCTCCGTTCTCGGGTCTCGATCTCTTGTCTTCTCCGTCTCCTGCGTTCTCTCTCTCTCCTCTCATTTTATATTTCATATTTCTGTTGTCTTTTGTTTCGTTCCGCTCCGTGTTTAGGATGTCGCGCTTCCCGGCTATAACAGTCTTATTATTAATTATTGCAGGTGGTTGTTCCTTTTAATTTTCTTTGCCACTTCTCGCGTGCTTGTCCGTTTGCGTGCGGCGAGCCTGAAGGCGTAAATTTCGTTTTTACTTACTTAGTCTCTTCTAAATTTCTCAAAATAAAACTGCAAATTATACATAATTAAAGAAAGAAATCTTTTTTGTTTTCGATTCAAAGCGGATGACGGAGGGAAGGTGGTTTTGTTTTTTTTCTCCTCCCCACCTAGCTGTGTGTGTTTCTCCTTGGCCATGGTGAGAGATATTAAACTGCTATATTGATATATTTGTCCTGTAGATAGTTTGTTATCAGCGTACCCTTACTCGAATCATTTATATTTACATAATAATAATTATGATGATTGATTAATATTTAGAATTGATATCTAATATCAATAATAATTAATAATAATCGGGCTAATAATAAATACTATAATAATCAATATAATTAATAATAATTGAATAATGTATATTCCAATTAGTGGTTTGTTTTATTTAGAAAAAATCACAATAACTATAAATGAGGGATGTATCCAGTGGATCATCCATTTGATTTGCTATTTCTTTCGCTGGTTGGTAATGGATTGGCCCGATCCTATTTCATCGTTATATTTTTGCTTGTGATTTATATGGTATTCTCTTCTGTGCATCGTTGTTTTTTTAGTATTGTTCACTGGTTTTGTTTATTACGCTCAGAGTTAATTTGAAAGAATGCGTTTTCTTATAAGGAACCTTATATTTAATTTTAATGTAAGTAGAGTTTTAATAATAATTTAAATTTAAGTACTTTTATTGATTGATTTTTATGATTAATTTATTAAATTTGTTGTTATTATTTTTAATTAATAATAATAATATTTTAATTAATAATCAGTAATAATAATGAATAATAATTTATTGGCATACTTCCATATCACTTCTTGCTTGTTAGATTTATACATCATAGCTTGTCTATACGAGGTAGCCGTATAGCAATTTTTAATGTGTAACTAAGTTCTTCTTAGTATAGTTAGTTTATTATTAAGGCTATACCTTTATTAATATTATTTTATTATTTCATCATTATATTATTTATATTTTTAGTATCTATATTTATTATTTGTTTTATTATTATTATGGTATTTATTATTATTATTACATTTTTATTTTGTGTTTTATTTTAAATTGAAGTAGGATATTTGAAAGCTTCCGAGATATGGTACATGTAAATTGTGTGTGCTGTGTGTGTGTGTGTACTTATTATATATTTATATATATAGTATATATATATATATATAATGAACTATAATATAATATATATATATATGTATAGTAATATATTATATATATAATAATATATATATTGTTGTGTTTTCAGGTCCGTTGTATAAAAGGGAAAAACCTCCGTTGCAATCATTTTCCATCCTCGCCCAGCACGCTAAAGATCAGTTACTCATCAATGAAAGGAATCACTTAGCAACTTAAAAAACGGCTTTCAGTGACTTGCAGATATCATAGGGTCTGGCTTCGTCCTGGTAGCTTCAAGTTGGTTATCGATGATTTTTGAAACCTTTGCCAAGTGTCCAAGTATCCCCATGGAGATAGTTATATATATTATATGTATATAGTAATAGTCTATATTAGGTATATAGTATAGTTAATGATGGCGATCTAGCATCTGTTAGTGTGGTTTATTATTATTATATACTAGTTAACTATTTCTCGAAATATGATATAGCTATATAATATTATGAATATTATAGTAATGTGTGATGTGACGATTAATCGTCATCGTCATCGTCATCGCAAAAAATCGCATATTTTTGTTTAAATCGTCATCGTCCATCGGTCTATCGGTTGCAGATATTTTCGCCGAGTTACTTTTTGCCCGATTTCATTTGACTGAGTTACCTTAGAATTTTTGAAATGAAGTATTAAAACTGCATTTATTATAAGTAATAATATAATTAATTACATAATAATGGATTTAATAATTAATTAATCAAAGTTAATAAATAATTTAGATTTTTTTATATATGATGGCCCTCTGTTATATATGATGTATGTATAGCCTATAGCTAGACTTTATATATATAAATTAGTAAGTTTTAAATGAATTTTAATTTAATCCTTATATAATATATAGTATATATTATATTATATTATATATATGAATTATATATATAATATATATATGTATTTAGTATATATATATATATATAATATACGTGTTTTGGGGTGTATATTACCTTCTTAGTCTGATTGAGTTACCTTGCATTTTTGCTTATGGTATGTGATGGTCACCATTCTTGGATTCCTAGATGGTTCGTTGCCTTCTGTTAATGGCGTTCATTCTGATCCCACTCACTCCACTTGCCTCCAGACTATGACATAGTCCTTTATTAGGTACACATGACCACGATCCCCTTGGCTTCTAGAGCAACAGTTCTTACATGACATCCCGTTCCTTATCTCATTACATCCATTTCTACGTGGTAGGGAGAGGGGAAGATAATTGCCCACATCGATATGGTCTTTTTTGCGTTGTCGTAGGGATTTAAGGCGTACTTTAAGTGACTGGTGTTTAGTTAGGTTTGGCTGTGCCCGACTTTACCTACTTTATCTTTGTCTTCTTTGCGCCAAGGTTGAATCCTTTATGTTATGGCCTCGGATTATTAGGGTCGTGATTCGCAGTTACAGCCACTCTTCCTCTCGATCGTTTCCCATTTCCCGGCGAAAAATGTTATGAATTTTCTGTTATTCTGTAGTTATTTATTTTGAAGATGTCAGAGGAAATTTGAATATTGTTAGTTTGTAGACGAAGGGAGAGAATGGAATGGGTTTTGGTTATTTAGTTAGAAGGGGGCAAATTTGATTTTGCTTGCGTCTTTCTGCTTGCTGACTGAAAACACAAGATGAAAGGAATACGGTGAAATGATGAGTGTGTGTGGGTCGTGGAATGTGTGTTTGTGTTGCTGGTGAGGAAGGGAAGTGGAGGGGGAAAGAAGGCTTTGCAATTCTGATATGAGTGAGTTTGTGGTAGAGAGCTATGGTAGGATGTTTGGTGTGTTGTGAGTAGCTTTTCTCCGTTAGAAGTCTAGTAAGGTTATAAAGTTTCAAAGTTTGAAAAGTTTCAAACTTTTATGTGGTCGCAATTAAACATATGATCCATCTGAAGGGTAATGTCTAGCTAAAAGAGTTTCGATTTTTGCTGGATACCCGATCTGAGTGATGTTTGGATGGGGGGATAATAGGGAGATTCAGCTTCATTTGCGACATTTCGTGTCCACTATCAGAGAGATTTTTTTTTTTTACAGTGGTCTACCGCACCCACCAACGGGCAGAGCCGTCTCATTTCAAGGAGGGGGTGTATGGTAGCTCTCAAACCCGTTCACCTCTCCTAGCGCTAAAATTATAACGGCCCCATATGAGGCACGAGGAGCAGGCTTTATTTAAAGTGAGGAGATTTAACACTTCAGTAGGATAACTTACAAGGAAGATTGGAAGAAGAATTGCCCACAAAAAGAGGGTGGTGGACCAAGAAGGAAGGGACCCACATGCACCATGACTAAGCCCCTGATTACCAATTTGTCAACCTGACAATACTGTGCGTAGTGCAGATACAGCACCTATTTGTGATACGAAGGGGGCGTCGTAAAGGTGGTGGGTACGCGAGTGATATAGTTTCAAATCTGAAGCACGTTGCAGCTGCGGTAATCCCTATTACGATGTAGAGGAGTTACTGAGCCAGCTCAACTATCGGCCATTCTGCAAAGATTAGAGAGGGTCAAGTGAACTTTTGAAATGTAGCATCGATGCGGTTTAAAAGCCTTTTTGCCGTTGACGGACCTCGACCCTGTCGCACGATAAGCCGGGCGGAAATTCCTTAGGTAGTTGTCCCCCCTATGATATGAGAGCGAGTACCCCTGCCATAGCACTACTGTGGGCAATTGAGACCTTTGTTTTATTGTGGTGTGAGGCAACTGGAGGAAAGCAGGAGTTGAAATTGCTCACAGTCTATAACAGGGAATACTTGCCAGGTTCTTTGAGGCCGTGCCTACTCGCATCCGTTTGTTTTGATCGGTGGGTGGGTTTTCCAAGGACATTGCTTTCTCTTTCAGTTTTTATAGTGCCGAAGGATGTTAGTTGGTAACGAGCGCAGCAGACGTACAGAAGGTGAAACCGTGCTTCGATAGAGTGGACGATGGAGAGGTACGAAGTGTTATTTTTGAGAGATGGAGAATTTGTAAAAGAGTTGGTTTCTTACAGGAATTGAACATGTTCGACAGAAGTTTTTCTCTCCATTCAGCGATAGAAGTAAAATCCGGCAAAAGATTATAGACGAGAGGCAATTCCCCAAGATAGTAAAGAGTGGTAGTAGATATTGATATGAGTTTACAAGAACTAATGTAGTCGAGTCACGATCGGAATACTAGCGAGTGAAGCTAGATGTTAGGAATGGTGCAGCGTGAGAAAGATTCATTAATGAATAAGTAGGGATATTAAGGAAGAGAGCAGATATAGACAGACCTCTGAGGAACATCCACTATTGACAGAAATAGATAGAGACGGTCGTCTCCCGATAGTCAATGCATCTGACAGCCCGTGATAGTATGAAGCGAATTTGAACGCAAAGCTAGAAATAATAAGTATTGCACGCAAAGAGAAGGAGGAAACCCATAAGGAGGGAGCTTGGAGAGCACTGACGCGTGCCAAA